>JAQFYE010003342.1:0-15578 GCA_034694305.1 Protaphorura glebata
GGGCCATGAAAATCGTGAGGTTGGATTAGTGCCTAATAAAATCTTCACTCGAAAGTTGCTTCAATTTGGAACAATTATATGTCTGTCATTATCCTCTGGTACTCTTGATATTTCAATCTCACTCTCAAGTTATTTCTACCGACTCAAGTACGCACTCCTAGGAGATAACACTTATTTCGTCTACCATGGAAAAAAAAACATTTCTATTGTAGTTTTAAGATTTGATGTAACGAAATAAAAATGGACCTACCAGAAATTGAAACCTGGACATAAATGGCATACGCCTTGGAATGAAATAAAGTCCGCAAAATAACAAGACAACTTGAGCCGTAAAATTTTTAAAACATGTTGTATATGATCAAGATATTTATGAACCACCTTTTTATATATATAATCTTAGGAGATATGATTAATAAAATTATTTCCTGGAAGTCTTAATATTGAACGCTTTGAGTATAACTCCATTCCTTTACTCATCTCTTGAGATGAAATATTGAGTAATAATTTTTCAAAAAACTGAATTGTGAATTACAGGCGAAACTTTCTTTCTGTGAGGCACGGCTGTTCTTGAAACATTTGAAATGAGTTTATTATGACCAGCTTCAAAGAAAGAAATTGAGCAAAATCAAAATTCTTTGGAAATGAAATATCTACAAAACATATACATACATTCCGTTTAGTAATAAATGTTCGCACATTCTCTTATCGTTTCAAACCTTCCCCAGTACACAAAATATTGAGAATTCTTCAAAGGCATTACAGTCTATCAAAAATATTTATACATAATTTTTCTTTGACTTTGTGTGTTGCTATTACAGCCGCATGACTTTTCCTCGATTAATTTCCAGTCTGAAACATAAGCATCAACTTTGGATGTAACCCAGTTGTGACTTGACAACTCAACGGTTATCGCTAGTAGGTTTCATAACAGTCCAAACAAGTAAAACCGATGGTTTAAAACAAGTGACCCTACCCTTGTGGAGTCTAAATTTACTTTTCATGTCTGGGCTGCATGAACTGACCTGTTAGTAATGACGCAGTCGAATCATTCGGACCAAACGAAGTTATGCGAAGTCCGCATAGCTTCCTTTGGATATAATCCTATAAGTTTCTGTCTATTTTATTTTGCACTGTTTACTATCATATATCACTTGTAATGCGTCTAACCAACTTCTCAGGGTAACATACTTGAATTTTATTGACAAAAAGTATCGGAGCTTCCGATCAATAACCTTTCTTTTCTGACGTTATTTCTGGACACAATTGTAGTCTAGTCTGAGTTTTCGTGTGACAAAACTGGATCTTGAATACGACGGAGAAATTATTGGGTGTTAGAGAAAAAGTTGCCGTTTTTTGTCTAGACAATACGCGGAGAAAGTGATCCGTCACCAAAACACAATGTACATAATCTGCATAAGATTACACTTTTCGACTTGGCGTAAATCTTGTAATTTTTTGGGATACCGTTTACACGACTACGAGGAGAATTATCACCATTTATTAAAAATATAATCAGTGACATCACATTAACCTTTCCACTCAGTATACGTTACAAAAATATTTTTACAAAAATAGTTGAAGGCTTAAACAATCAGTTTTACGATTTTAAATAATTATTAGTGTTTCAATTTCGAAATTAAAAATTATAAAGATGGTTTTTTAATAGTTGGGAGGAACCCTTTAGTGCAATAATGGCTACGTCTATATCGAGTTGTTCTGGTAATTTAAAGTTTTCACGAAAATCTTCAAAGAAAAAGGTTATCGTGCCTCGAGCTCCAATCAAAAGACCAATCATCTCCAACTGACGTAGCTGGTATTTATTTAACATTGGTAATGAAGACACGGTTCATATATTTCTTTCTTTAGGTTGTCAATCTCCTGAGCTTGATTCTTGTTAGTTTCAATTTGTATCGTATGATCAATTGTAAATCCGTCTCTTGTGACTGGATTAAATTCTATTATATCAATATGGCGCTTTGAATCTGACTCACTCACAATGCACTTCTTTGTTTACCGTTAGACTTGTACTCTTCAGAGCTGAAGCTATTGTTGATCGAATTTGTTGGTGGCGGAAGTAATCAAGAGATTTCCAAACTCACAATTGCCAAGGACGTGACCTAGGGTTTCAAACTCGTTGCAATGCCTGCAACGGGAACCGCCTGACTTCTTCCTGAACTACTCTCACCGGGGCTAAACTTCCGACCATAGTGAGATTAATCAACCATTCCGTAGGTGACAGTCCCTTCTTTTCAAAGATTGCCTTCTTAACGTAAAAGGCAAACACCTTTTCCTTTGGAGGGTAAAGAACACCATTTTCAAGTTAGTCTTAGTCATAGTCATAGTTAACACAAACTTCACCGGTACAGAAGATTTGACAACGTTATTTCAAAGTTACACAAAATATGTCGGATTCTTGTAACTCACGCGTTTAGTATACAAACTACAGATCTCCTTCTGCCTAATAATTTCACCATATCCCACGTAGAGCTCTGAAGTTATGCCCGAAAGTGAGGTAGAAAATGAGCCTTGTAAATTCCGAACCTAAATTACACAGAACAAAAAACCACTCCATCAATAGATTAACGAGCCAACCTAGGAGCCTTGTACCAGTTGGACCAATTTACGACGTGAGTAGTTCTTATAGGCGGTTAAGCTGAATGGAGTCAAAATCCCATACCGAATGAACAAAATGCCAAGATGTACATGATTCAAAAACAAAAAGGCAAGAAGTCAAAGGATTTCTACAGAGACTCGAATGAATAGCTGGCTGGATGATTCGATTCGGATTTCATGTTAAGAACCAAAGAAAGTCATTGGGAATGAATGAAGTGCTGACCACTGACTAGCACATCTTCCCCAAGGAATACATAGCCAGAAACTGCGCTTTTACGCCCCTATCTCTATCTCTGGAGGCGTAATATATTCTGCCCTGGACAGGCTACAGGCGAGGAGATACGACAAACACATGGAGATTGGCGACCGTGAGCACTCCTTCAAGTATGAACGACACGCAACAGTTTAATAGAAATCGGATACTCAACTGAGGAAAAGGAGTTTTATTACACCTCCACAGAAATGCCATCACGTCAGTCCTTATTTCTCGTCTGCCGGAAGAACTAGAACGGTCAACATTCTCCTGACGTTCTCCATACGTGTCACGAAGGACATTGCAGACAAGGGTGGTTGAAAACTGGTGTCATCGTATGAGTATGTCTAATGCTATTCGGTATTTTACTACACAATTATATTGAGCTGCGATGAATCTACGAGTATATAAATTATTTCTTTGGGTTGACCCATTCGAAGGTGCTATAGACCGCGGCGACGACATGACGGTGAAATTGAGCTGTGATTAATTAACGCCGAATCCAATTCCAGATAAACTTTTTGCTCTCGGGTACAATCAGTAACTCTACCACTCCAGATCTGGTTGTTTTAACGACGCAGTTTCAATTCTAGGACTGGAATTGGCGAAACTAAGTTCAATCTCTCTGGAATTAAATTCATTTAGTGGCAAACTCAACCGTGATGGCCGGAAACAACTCACCGCACTGATAACGGCAGGGATTCGGGATTCAAGTTATGAAGTAGAGTTAGGGTCAACGCTTGTAGATAAGGTAACTTCTCCTGTATAGAGTACTCAAAGTGTTACAATTACATCTACCCTGGAAACTCTTGGATCACCATTGATATTTCAAAAAAATTTCAGCCTCCGCAAAAAATATATTTTAATGGATATTGGATATGTGTAAGTTCATATCGGATATAATTTTCCCAGTTTCCACTAACTTATAAAAACCCACATTTTATACTCACATTCTTAGCCTCTGGAGTGTTCAAGTTTGTACTTTGTAGAATTCCTCGTTATTATTTCAGCACGATCTGATTGAGTCGTGGCGTGGGAGAATTCTTTAAAGACGACGTGACATTACGTGTACTTCTAGAGTCTAACAAGGAAACCTTTTTGGTTAAAACTCCGACCTAGACTTTACCTACTCTCACCTAGGCCCGCCATACACTTTTTGACACCACTTGGGATCCCCCGAAAAGTCGTCTGCACAAGTGAAATACTTTTTTGGCCTGTCTTAGAAAATTTGATTAAAAAATCTCGCTTTGAATATCATTAAATCGTGTGTTAAAATGTCTGCTGTTTCCAGTGTTTTTCAATCCGCGACAATGTTGAGAGATGCTCGTTAGATGCATTATACAGTGAATTTTGAACAAATTCAAAATAATTCTTTTCGTCAAGATTTTGAGTTCGATCAAGTTCTTTGCTGTGTCCCATCAAACTCATGACAAAACACATTATTTTGAGTTTTTTCAAACTTCTTTTCGATTCGATAAAACACGCAATATCGGTTAAATCGTTTGAGCGGATGTTCTCATTTATAAGAGGAACCTGCAGGAAGTAATCCTTATAAAACCCATCTAACTCTGCATACTTTTCGAATGATTCCTCTCCGAAACTCATGATTCACCGCATTCAGATTAAATTCAAAACGTAACGATAATAGACGTAAGTGATAAATTTTTCCGGGTAAATAAAACCGGGTACCTCGTATTTGAATCTAATCCACACCTTTGAAAGAGTGACCTGAAAAAATCCTATTGTGGCTGATATTTCAACGTGGCGTTGCTCATTATTTATTTAAGCACGTTGGTGGATTTAGCTTCATTTTATTACGGTTGTTCATACACCAATGAGCCGAGTCCATAAATTGCGTGCTTTATTCGCGATGTGTGTACTAAAGGTTCATTAATTTTGAGAATTATACCGAATCTGCATATATACGTAAGCATAATACAGCCAATATTATCTATCACGATCACATTAAAATATTCAGGGAAAATGGCGTAAAATATTCTCCTCGCAACGTTACATCTTTGATTTTTCAGATCTAGTAGTCACTAGAACTTGCGTTTGTAATAAAATATTCAATTTTTCCTCTCTATGTTGACAAACGAACGAATCAAACAAACAAACAAAGCTTTCATGATTTTCAGCATGGTATAGCCTATACAGCCTATTATAGTATAGAGTTAGGGTCTACGCTCGTAAATAAGGTAACATCTCCTGTATAGAGTATACAATGTATTACAATAATATCCTGCTATATCTACCGTTGGAACTACTCTTGGGTTACCAATTTACCATCTGCGTTTCAAAAGAAATTCAGCCTCATGCGTAATACCAGAAAAAATATTTTAATGGATATTGGATATGTAAGTTGACACCGGATACAACTTTTTATTTTTCCCCGAGTCTCAACCAGCTTATAAAAACCCACATTTTATACTCACATTCTTAATTCTTAGCAACGAGAGTTTTCTAGTTCGTATTTCGTAGAATTCCTCGTAATAATTTCAGTACGATCTGATTTAGTCGTGCCATGAAAATATATTTTAAAGCGTACGTACGTATACCTCTAGAGCGACAACCAATGGGGATGCTTTCGCATATTCTGTGATATAAGAATAACGACGGAATTTAATGCGGTTAACATTTAGAAGACATTTCGAGGTGGGCTTGAGATTGAGAATAAACTTGGCGAGCAAAATGAGAAAACCCAAGAAAAATAATATCGGTGCCTGCAAGTTAGCCAATTTATTCAGCGACACAATAAACTCAAAAATCCGTTGGATTTTTGTCACACTACTGCACTAGAGAAGTCACGGCTCCACACCCGCACAATGTGCTCATCTCCGATGCTAACTCGGAACTCTTGTATAGTTAGCTATAAGGTAAGATACACACATCAGATCTGCATAAGGTGAAACGGTATTTGTTGGTATGCAGTTGAGTTCGTCATGGTCTGTCTGGTATCATTTCTATCCCTCTCTATGTTCTCCGTGGGTGAAAGTTGTGAAAGTTTGAGGTACTCTGTGTATAAACGATGACTGAACCAAGTGAGTTCACAACATAAGAACGGTGGACTTCATTTCCCTTTTGAATTCAATTCGTCGGATTAAGGACACGCTCCCAATGTTGAAAACCAATTTCCACTTAAAGTCGTTAAAATTTATTTTCATCATTGGATGGCACAATTTTGACTAAATTTTTCAAGCGATTGTTTACATTCCTTAGAGGAACTTGGTAACATTATCTTGTAAATCTGCATACTTTTCAAATAAGTCGTCTCCGAAACTCATGACTCATTTTAAAAACTACAGGGGGTGTACACCTTTTTATTTGGCCACTTCCAAAAATTCCTTCAGCACGACGAATCTGCGTCATGCTGGAAAATAACTTTGACGGTTTGTCGGTGTTGGATATAATTTTAGAACTTTTCTCTCCAAAATTGGCTTCTACACGTGCTTAGTGTAGTGTTCCGAGTTAATTTTTACGTTTTGGGTCACCTTGATTAGAGGGATGACTCCACGACCCGTCCTAGCACCGACCACCATGAATCGCTTCCCGAACTTCACTTTTGGCATGTTTTTTACCCTGCGTCGATGAGGGTTTTGCTCCACAGCGGGAGATTTTTGTGATTTCGACAAAATTCGATAGAGTATAATATGTTGGCCACTATGCCGCGTGATTCCGTCATGCCGTTCTTTTTCATCCCCTTAACACAGCATTTCTTGAGAAACCATCCTTGGAAACTTTCGAAAACCTGAAATCCACTTCAATTTTTTTTTCATGAACAGTAATGTGTGGGCCGTATAAGTACGTTCATAATTTCAAATTTTTAGCGCGCTCGGTTTAGATAGGAGAGCCTAGCATAATGGACGTACGTGATGAATTTTTGTAAATCGGAGTACCTCGTATTTCAATCTAATCCCCGCCTTTGAAAGGACGACCTGAGAAAATCCCATTGTATTTGATATTTCAACCTCGCCTCCGTTGTCCTTACTTATTTAAGTACGTTGGTGGATTTAGCTTCTTTTTATTACGGTTGTTTATGCAACATGAGTCGAGTGTAGGCACAGTTTATAAATTGAATGCTGAGTGTTCATTAATTTTGAGAAATATACCAAATCTGCATATTACAAGTATAATACAGCCAGGATTATCTATCGCGATCACGATCAAATTAAAATATTCAGGGATGATGGCGTAAAATATTCTCCTCGCAACGTTACATCTTTGATTTTTTAGTTCTAGTTACTAGAGCTTGGGATTGTAATAAAGTATCCAACTTTTCTTTCTTTGTTGACGAACAAACGAATCAAACAAACAAACAAAGCTTTCATGCTTTTCAGCATGCTACAGCCTACATTTGTGAACGCTGATCGATCAAGTAGGCCATGTAGTTTGCTCTCGCAATATCTCACATGGTGACAAGGGTTCTCCTTCATTAGACGTCTATTCCACCATTTGATTGATGAACGAACCTGGAGATTAAGGATTTTCATTTCACACCGAAATAACAATTCCATATAAAATAGTCATTGCTGAGAATAACAAACGAGATACTGTACTCATATTTCACTGACTAAGACAAGAAATGGTCTCAATTCCAACCGCGAATGACTCTTGAAGAGAAACCAGAGTAAGTTGGACTGATGGGTCTGTCCAATATTTGTTAGGCTTGCCCTGATGATAAAACTAAAAACTACGCAGGTCTTTATACCCCAGACATCTGATTTATCCTGAGTTGCAGGTTCATTGAATTGAGATATCACACTTACTTTGTTTTAAGATGGCTTATTGTCTATTCAGTGGTAGATAATGTTGAGAAGCCTCTTAATCAGGTTCAGAATTGGCCTCCTTAATCGGGTGCATTACTGCTGCACTCTTACTGATTCATCTGACTGATTTATGATAGCGGAAATGGGAAAAGTCCTCACGAATTCAGCGTAAAAAACTCAAGAAATAAGGCGTTGCAGGTCAATATAATGGAGAATTGGGAAGCCGGCAGAAACGTCGACCACGGAAGCGATATGATTTATTATGTCTCAAAATTTTACTTGGTTCCTCATAACGTCATAACTCAGAAATTAAGTGTAAGTACCTGGTATCTCACTAATAGTAAGATTGCGTTTTCTTAGCTATTTTATGTGATAAAGTACTATTTGGGCTTTACTCAGAAATATTCCTTCATAGATGAACTATTGTGCTTCATTCTATTCAAGTTTCCCTGCAATCAGGTATTAAAACCGCTTCAGAAACTCAATTTCAACTTGAGTTTCATGGTCTAATGGTTTTTACAGAAAGGAGTATTGGGGAGCCGGTAGAATCAACGACGCGAAAGGAAAATTGTTCATAGAACATAAATTCATAAAACATACCCGTGGAGAATCAACCGCAATTCATCATTATTGCTCATTTGCCATCATTCCGAATTTGTAAACTGTAGTTCATTTCCCAATCATTCGAAATGTTATCGGAATGGAATGGGAGAAATCTGAATTCAGTGACTGTGCGATGTAACCTCTATGTCTTATTAGGGTTTATTTTGATGGGTTTTACGTAGGAAGAAATAAACTTGGAGCAACCTTTCTTAGACAAGTGTGTTGAACTTATTTCTTGTCTTCATCAAATGGGGATTTCGTCCTCGAGGCATTCTCAGGCATGTCGTCGTCTCTCAACTCCGGATTACCTAAATTATCGCAAATTAAAGCAAAGCACTTAAGATATTTGATCCTGAGTTTACTACTCTATCAATCTGAGCCTCATGGCATGCATTTAGATTATTAATAATATTACAGGGTGGCGCGTAAATAAGATATACAGTTTCTGGTCCCTTACCTAAGTTTAGTGTTGGATGCATATAAAACACGCTGTATTTGCTACCAGATCGCACGTTATATATTCACAATGTGTCTACTAACCAGCTCAACAAAATTGCATGTTATTGAAAAACATGGCTATAGTCTACGGTCGATAATTTTTCTTGTGTTACGGTATTTCTTTGCACAAAGAAGTGTAGCTGAGATTGCGGGTGATTGAATGGAAACGAGTACGCAATGGACAAATTACAAGGACTATGAAAGGAAAAGTCGTCGTCTTGTGTGAATAAAGAGAGAGGGGAAAATTATACGCCAGAATGAATCACAGCAAAGAACACTGCAAATATGCAATTTCTGGCAAAATTGAAATAAGTTGAGTAAGTAAAGAAGTGGCATGCGTATCATATCCGGCTATGTATTTGGAAGCATGTTTGTATTTTTGATGTACACATCTACAATAAATAGAAGGAGACGATTCATATAAACAATACAAGAGCGGAATTGGTATTTATACTGACAAATTAAAACCCGGGTTTTTGAATGGGCCTCTGGTCATATCAAATAAATTCTCTTCATTCAATACCCGGGTATATTGTGAAAATGATATTTTTTACATGTGAGGGAAAATCTGAATTTTCATCCATCGGTTGACTTTTGAGTAGATATTCATGGCGTGGTTTTGTTGGTATTTTAATGTCGCACACGTACAGTGGGCAGAAAATTAATTAACTGAAATACTTATTTAAGAAGTAGGCATGGTTTCCTAGTGGATGTTTGTACATAAATGCTCTTGACTCACAATCACAGTTTCCTATCTTCACCATGTTAGGCCAAGTACCACACGCCATATGAACAATGTTTCGTATCTTCATGATGTTAGACCAAGTACCACACGCCATATGAACAATGTTTCGTATCTTCATCATTTTAGGCCAGGTACCACACGCCATGGGAACACAGCCTAGGCCTAGTACACACAAGCCGGTACATTTCTACAATGCCCGGGCATTATACATGCAGCCTAGGCTGTGCCTATATAGCGAGGAGTCGCCGGCATTGTAGATAATGCCTAGGCATTGTCTATAATGCCTAATTGTATACATGGCCTCCAACATATACATACATGGTGACTAATGTGTATCCCCCTACAGCAGAAACCTCAATAGGTGCAACCAAGTAGAATACCACATTGGATAGATCTGAGTCATTATGTACTAGTCACCCCGTACAGTCGCGTTAACAGGTAATTACGTCTTAAGCTCTTATTATATTAAATTTACCATTAATGTAATTGATAGTCTGACGCGTGTTAGACTCTAATTAAGTCTTCTTGCCTTTGGCTCCGCTTATGCTTCCCAGCCACAGAGATTTTATACATGACCTGCTACGCAAAAAACCCCGAAATTAAGCAACGCAGCAAGTTAATTAATTTCAGAGAATTTCTAATTGGACATTCGGGACATTTTTATATTTTGACAATTTGGTGCGCATCGGCAGCGCTTGAATTCCAGCCTTAGGAGCGGAAATAATAACACCTTAATCTCCGAACATTACAGATTGGGAAAGAGATTATTTAAAATAGTCATCATCAGTGCAAATCTGAGGAATTTATATCCAGCTTGGCGAAAATGGAGTTTCAATCAATCCGCAACATTAAGCAGTGGAAGTTAATCAACGAAATAGTCGGGATAAAGTATCTGCGCGACGAAATTAATTCAGTCCTCCAACCAGCACGAGCATAAAAACCCTAGTTTCGGCAGACTTTGTCCAACTTTCTCTACTGTCAGGAAAGTTTTTCCAACACGCCAGAATATCCATCGCCAGGTTTATTGGCATTCCCAAGCATGATACTTTTTTTTCAAGTTTATTTATTATCAAAACCTTCATCTTGGCGGGCTTACACATATGAGGACACTTGAAAGGACTTACGAGGAAACTACTTAGGGTGTAACTCAACGATTTGACCCAAACTTTTTTTTCTGAAAGACCTTTGCCCCAAACCCTGAATGTCATTAGCTCTCTCAAAATTCGATTTTTAAAAAAAGTTTGAATTTTTTTTAGAAAAAGTACAAAGATGTTCTGCAGTGCTCTTTGTTCTGGATATTTTAGCATAGGATATAACACGGCAGTTTTTCGCCAAAAACGATCTCAAGACCAAATTTTTTTTTAAAAAGTCAAAAAATAAATATTTTTCGTGAAAAAAACCCGAATTTTCCTTCCAAATGCCCTGGCAGCAAAAAATCGACTTTTTCCAAACCGGTCCGACAAAATTTTTAAAATTTCAAAAAATTATCGCAAAAAAGGTGACATCGACGGATTTTTCGAAAAAAAAAATTTTTTGGGCATGTTTTTGCAGCAGATAGCCTTCTTTTTGGGGTCTTTTCATGCCGTTTTTTACTTAAACGCTCGTCAGCGCCGCTACGCGCAACGGATTTTCAATCAGAATGGCTCCCTCGATCCGCTATAAGATTCTCTACAACATGCATATCTCACCTTTTGTCCGACTCCACCAGATTGGGCTGCACGGTGGGGGGGGGGGTGGCAAAGGTTATGCGTGACCCTGTACATAAAGGAACCAAGAAGGCGCAAGTGAAGTAAACTTGAAAATCACGTCGTGCCGCACCTAAATCTTGTGAAACAAAAGCCAGTCTGTCAACAAGAAACCAAAAGGAAGAGGAAAGGTACGCCCGGCGTTGCGTTGCTAGACTTACTTTACGACGTGGGTGTTTTCTCTTAGCTCTTAGTTGGAAAATCTGAAAGGAACGAAAATCCGAAATGGGAATGAACAATCGAACAACCGACAATGGAGACTCGAAATGACTTCGAAGAGATACACATTTTATGAAATTGACAATACTGGGAAACCAACTTCATGCCAAAATACTCAATAGAACAGAAACAAATGCATAGTGCCGACGAGTGACTTCAAGACGTCCAAATTCTAATTTGAGAGGTTGGGAGCACATTACATTTAGTGTACGATCTGCTGACTAATATTTGTTGGGTCTATTTAAACCAGTTTCTTTTTTAATACAAACCGCCCCCAAATTAATAAATCCGCCTCTTCTTTAATAGATCGCGCTTCTAAATAATTTTACTCGCTACTAATACTATAAATGTCGCCTACGAATACATAATATCTCGGTGGAAATAATAATTTCGCCTCCGAATAGATAAAATTGCGTCTAAATTATCGCAGTCTTCAATTAAATAAACTTTCGAACAAAATAATAGTTTCCGCTTCTGAATAAATAAAATTACGCCTAAATTAATAGTTTCCGCTTCTGAATAAATATAATTACGTCTGAATTAATAGTTTCCGAGTCCGAATACATAATATATCGCCCTAAATAATACTTTTGTCTCCGAATAAATAAAATCGCGTCTAAATAAATACCCGCCGCTTAATCAACAATCTTGCGACCAAAATAATAATTTGCGCTTCCGAATAAATAAAGTCACGTCCAGATTAATATGTACAGCCACCAAATAAATAGAATCTCGGCTGAAATAATAGTTTGCGCCTCCAAATAAAATAAACTGAGAGCAGTGAACATGCGAAAAAAGAACTAACAGAAAATGGGAGAAAAAGGTATAAGACATCCTCTGACCGTCGGACTGTGTGTTAAAAGACAGTAACTGATCATTTGGAAACGTAGTAAGAGGTAGATAGCTACAGACCCCCGCAAAGTCAGAAAAACGAGTACAGTCGCAAGCGTAATCGGAGAAGAACTTCGCAAGACGATTGCCAGTTCTGAGTATTTCCGACAAACACTTCCTATGGTTTCTGAATTTCAATTCAATTACGTTTTAATTAACCACGGGTCTATTAAAGAAGTAAGTTACATCGTACATGACGTAGGTAACAGGAATATGCGGAGAATTATTGCAAGTGCTTTATTTGGAAAACGTACGATAAAATTTTTAGGGCCCCTCAATTTTAATTCTGAAAGTGAGTGTCTTCTATAGTGACAATATAATGACTTTCTTCCTCGACGTCTACGTCTTTGTTATAACGTATTCCTATCTCCCGTCTCCGTTAATGTGTATTAGGTTTTAATCAACCCAGATAGACAGAAATTAAAAAACTTAAACTTTACGACTTTGCCTTCATTTCACATGAAAATTCTCTGGCATATCATGACATGAAGTCTGTCTAGAAATTAAAAGAATCTAACAGGTGGCAAGTCACTCTGTCACAACTTTTCCCATCGCTTTCCGTCTTTCTCAACTCTTTAGTGTTCGAGAGTACTACATGTCCCCAATTTCTTTCTCATCTTGACAGTTTTATAATTGCTCTCAAGAACACACCAAAGCTTTTGAGAGGTCAATTCATTTCTGCTGAAGAAATGATAATTTGAACCTATGTCTTGAAGAGACCGGCCTCTGGCAACATATGTTGGCCTGTCATATTAGGCACTGCATTTACCCTGGCAGAAAAACAGTACGTCAGATCACGTCAAAACCAATTAAGTAGAAATCCAGTAAGTTTGAACTAGAGTTTCTTTCCTGCATCTGAAAACAGTATTTTCATTTTATTTTTCATCATTACTTTCTCTCCTGATGTGCATGAAAGTGGTGAGAATCTGACCGACTACACGTATGCTCTGTGCTCAAGGCAAGAAAAGTAAAGACTGGTTTCCAAAGAATATAAATGTATATAAATTATAAATTAATAAATATTTGTATAGAAAATTGGGAAGTTTTGTCGATAAACATGAAATAAGCCTTGTAAATCCTGAAGATCTAAATTCCTAAACTAATCGGAATAATGAACATGATATGTGAACAAAGAAGAACCGAACTAGAAGCATTTTGAATGCCCGGCTCCAGATTCAACTTATGTCGCGGTGTTGAAATTTGGAACTCAGTCAAAAGGCACACAAGAATGAACAAATGTACATGATTCGTGAACAAAAGTGGCGTCAAAGTAACTGCACACAAAATCACACACAAACTGGGGATGCCCAAATTCGTATTTCATGTCAAGAACCAAAGAAACTCAACGACTGTATGAAAAGGATTTTTCCATCAACTGGAACAATTAAAATGGCTTTTGTTATCGTTTCCAACTTTGCAGGAGTAACATGAAAACACATCCTTGTTTTCTTTTCCTGGATGAAAAAATCTGCCTTGAAACATCGGACATGTTTTTCTATTACTTGTGACCTGAGAGAATAATTAGCCGGAACGGACTCTTTCTTCTTATATAAAAGACACTCACTGCACTATTTCTTTTGTTCTTTGCAATTAGAAGGTTAACTTTAAAATAATTACAAAGTGCAGCGAATTAAATACAAACCAAGAGGGAATACATTATTTAATTCCGCTCGAGCAGATTAGAGCCAAAATCACAATGAAATTTCCAAACACTAAAAATGAAACTGGAACAGTTGAGAGGACGTCCCAGGTTGTGTTTTCTTGATTGATGGAGTTTTGAAATTTAGTAAGGACATTTATTTTAGGATGGTATTTCTATCTGTGACAAAAACTTGTCTGGAAAGCATGGACGTCACGGTTGCAATAGAAATGAACACGGAGAGTAAAATACATATTATTTGTAGAACGGGTCGAACAATCTGGACGAGATTTCCTATATACATTCTGTGAATGAAAGCGTGGACGGTTCCCTGGTCAAAACGCGGACTCAATAAAGCGAATTGAGAAGTGAGTCCAAGTGCTTTGGACACTCTAGGCACACTCAATCCAATTTGTTGTGATTCTTTCGACAATTTGACATTTCTCTTGTTTCTCCGTCAATAATATATACGTCCAGATTCAAATTTTCCGCACTGTCCGTGGGATCGTGACCAATATAGCACAATTCTCTCAAAAAATCATCGTATTTCTTTTCCATGTTAACACGTTGTATGGAACTCAAATGTATTCCGATACGACATAAAGGTTTATCGGCATAAAATTTCCGTGTCAAATATGATTGCGTTAGTTGATGGTTTAGCATTCGTAAATATTTTTATATGGCCAGTTTATGAGATATTGAAAAATTCTTAAAATGTGATGTTAGACTTGTGCTCATGAAAAGATCCTATGATTCATTATTTGACGATATGAAACTTCATTGGCTAAGCCCAAATTAAGAACAAAAATCAAGATTCAGAACCAATACTGTATGACGTATTCACATGATGCTCGCAATTCAACAAATTGTACCGAATTAACATATATATTGTTCAATAATTATACGGAAAATAATATTACTCCCTCGTCTCCTTACAGCAAAACAACTCCTTGAAAGCCAACCTAAAATTAACAAAATTAGACGCATAAATGAACGGATTCAAACAACTGCTAAAACAACCGAACCTCTCGCTTCAAATTCAAACTCAAGTGCTGTGTATCAAGTATGGTTAACATTTTGGTCACTTTCTTCTCACGTAAGATGTCGGAATTTTTCACTAGTGTTGTCGGGTCCAGAATTTGTACTCCTACGTGGATTCTTAATGTCACGCCATCTTGTGCATTTGTACGTTGTACCACGGCCATTATGCGCCACAGTTATCCCATTACCGTTTTGAATTTCTCTCTCCCTTTGCTGTAGTGTTTTGTATATACGCCAATAGAGCGTGAGAATGACAATTATTAAAAATCAACATTGGTTGTCACGCCGAGTCTCAAAATCGGGAAAAATACTTCCGCAAGCCTTAATGTTAACAAAAAAAAGTTCTAACTTGAAGAAGTATTGCTAAAAGTTGTCCTACGGCTTTCAGGACCACGGCTGTCATTCTTCTACACATTGAAGTTAATTTAGAAAAAAACCTCATCCAAATCGGTTTAATCGTTTCCAAGATATTTATTTTCAAAAGGGTGGACATATTTCTGAAACACCCTGTATATGTTATACTATATTGGGTCGTATGAATAAAAACTAAGAATATGCTTGTAGC
>JAQFYE010003343.1:0-15578 GCA_034694305.1 Protaphorura glebata
TGGTAACACTCCCCGCCATGGTAACACTCCCGCCCATTGCCGCACATAGTAACACTCAGACGAGTGTTACCATGCGGGAGTGTTACCGGCCTGGCACCAGCTGCCTTACTCCAATTCATTTTTCATTACAGGTTGACTCTGTTGGATTCCCGCACTGCGAGGAAAGAGTTAAGACATAGGAAGATTTTTTTTTAAATATCTGAAATTCGTATAACCGCGATTCGATTTGGAATCTGAACGGTGACGGTATTATGTCACTCCACCCACTTTTTCGGTTAAGGTCGGCAAAGCTGGCCTTTGTGACTGATGTTAGAGTTAAGAGGTTGGAGGAACGGACGAAGACCGGCAGACTTGCCTGCCGAATACATGAACACTGAACACCTCCAGAATTCAACACGAAGGTCAACTTTGTTGACCTTAACGAGAGAAGTGGGTGGGTGGACCCATCATGTTAGGGACTCCGTACAATCCTTCAGGTTCAGGTTCATGTTCAGGTACACACTCAGGGTCACTGAAAAAATAATGGTATGGGTCGACTCGACTCTTGCTGCGTCACTGTGCATGGGTTCAATTCCCTGGACCTGAATTGGCTGATATTGCTGTGAAGAGGATTGTTTCTTCACTGGTTTTTCCCTGCTAGTAAGGGTGTATCGGTCATAGGAATATTCACTGGGCTAAAATTCCTCACACTGTGCGAGAAATACGCTGCGATGTTAGTTGACCATGCCTTTTAGTGCTTTAAGTCGAATGTCAATTAATGTGTATTGCCGCATATTTTTCCGTTGAGTTCGCTAGGCGGCTACTTTCCATGTTTTCTCAGCTGAGGAGGTACCCTATCCTATGCCCTTAATAATTGTACGGAAACAACTGAAATGATAAGAATTTGCTTCAAAACAATTACCACGCATTGTTGTCAGTCCAATGAAGTCGAACTATTATATTTACATAGTCATTTATCTAAGGGTCCCACGGTTAGAGATCCGAGTAATGCTTTTTTAATGACATCAAATTTTTGATGATCGAAGCTCGAAGGATATCCGGCCGGATAATTTTGTGCTTGTCGAGTTCTCAATGGAATCAAGTTCTACATGCTCATAACGTAGAAAATACGAAAGTAAGTCGGCCGGATATCCGGCCTACTTACTTTCGTATTTTCTCCGTTCTGAGGGTGCACAACAATATGCCAGTGATATCTCAAATTCTAAAAATTATCCGGCCGGATATCCGCGGAATCACTTTCGAAACTCCGACTAACGTGAGCCGGACGGAGGAAAGCAATTTCGTGGAGATCTCTACGGCAATTTCCCCATAAATAGAGAAAAATATTCGGATCTCTAAACATGGACCGCTGGAGTTTGTTGATTTCTAGTCCTTTTCCCCTCTACCAACATTAAATCATCTTAATAATAAAAAAAATACTTCTGATCACTTCCAGACAGAAATTTGAATCACAATCGAGATTTCGATTGAAGCTGATTATGACTGCCCTTGGTGTTTTGGAATCCCGAGAATTGGACGCGTCTGGACCAGAAGGTTTCAGCGCTGAAGGTTATACCGAGCTTTTGGCCAATTACCTCCTCCTTGGAGACCTCTGCAATGCAAGATTCGTCTGGAAGCGTATTCCTCCACTCAAGAAACAACAAAATGTGGAATTGGCCACAGTTTGGACTGTCGGTGAAGCTCTTTGGCGAAAGGACATGTCAGGTTTCTACCAGACCGCCAGGTCATTTCAATGGAGCCCCGTTATAGCCCCCATCATGACTCAACTTATTGGTGAGAGACGAGAGTTCACTTTATAAATTTCAGCTGACCACAAATATATTTTCCGAATTGAAAAATCTTCAAAGTCCCAAAGAGATGGACTCATAATTTTGACTGAAAATTGGGCGGAACTGGCCAGATAAAGAATTTTGCTACTGGGTTTTACTATTCGATGCATTTGTAGTTCTAAATCTGTTTATACTTTGCTAATTGAACTCTTTTATAAATTTTAGCGTCAATCCAAGAGAAAATGGTGCGATTAATTGGGACTGCCTACACATCCATTCAAGTTGATGATGTTGCTGGACTCCTTGGGATCAGTGGACCAGAGGCAGAAGTGTTAGCTCAAACTAGAGGATGGACAAAGAATGATGGTCTTCTTCAACCAGTTGAATCTCCTCCAGAGGAAACTGTCCTCGCCTCCGCCGAAGAACAACTCGGGAAATTGACTGACTTTGTAACATTCTTAGAAAATTAATTCTCACGACGTAATTACAAATACTTACAAAATACTATTCATACTCCATACTGAAACTATGTAAAAAAAATTCCACACACAATTACAATTCAATATAACGTTAAAGATTTATACATAAAATAATTTTCACGTTCAACGCACACACAGACACAGAAGTGAAACAGATAAATTGAATCAAAATCCAATAAATGGCTTGATGGCTGTGCCGTAGCCGTGCATCAATAACTTTTGGCCTAAATTAGTTCGAATGACATATTTACGTCTCAAATCTCGACTCTTGACTCAGAAAATGTGTTCCGTTTAATGTAAGAAAAATTGAAGGAAATGACAGTCTTTCAAGTTGAAACAGGTGTTGTATGTATAAAGTTGTTTAAGTATACGTGGGTGGTTGAAATTTACGAAATACTCGAGTATTCGGACTTGGTTCTCTCTTAGGATGATTTACGGATGAATCAGTTGAATGTTCCACATCAGTGACATCCAC
Source organism: Protaphorura glebata (assembly GCA_034694305.1). Taxonomy (NCBI): domain Eukaryota; kingdom Metazoa; phylum Arthropoda; class Collembola; order Poduromorpha; family Onychiuridae; genus Protaphorura; species Protaphorura glebata. The sequence goes on from JAQFYE010003343.1 coordinate 2,724, forward strand.
ATCAGAACGAGTGGCCAAGGTTGTAGCATCAGGATCAGGATCCAAGAGATGACTTGGAACACTGTTTATTCTTTTAGACATACGTACACAGATATAGACAGTTGTTTATTCAATTAATCCTTCATGCCATATGGAATGGAAGCATTTCAATTTGTTTTTTGGATTTACGTAAATCCTATCAGATTTTATTTATTTTTATTTCACACCAAGAAGTGGATTAATCAGACAGATCAGAGCAATAAGGTGGTCCGTAACAATTTACTTCAGCCCCAGGATGCCAGAAAAAAGTGATATATACATTTTGTAGAAAACTTGAATTATGTACAGGTATTGATCTACAAATTGAGCAGAGACGATTTTATAAATAAATTGAAACTGTAATTTTTGGGTAAAGGAAATCGACGCAGAAGATATGCCTGTACATTTCCATTGATTCGGTCAACAATTATAATACAGGGCAAGAACATTTGAGATTAGCACTAAAATGTATATCTCACTTTTTCGGATAGTATTCGGTTTGGCAGCACAGGGTTGAAGACTACGAACCACCCTGTGTAGAGTAAAATCAGCTCTTGGCACACAAATAGTCAAAATATAAATATGTGTCAATTACATTCAAGTCAAAATTTATTTCATTGCATCCAAAAATTCGGCGAGACTAGCAACAAAAATGTAAAAATGTTCAAAAAATGACTACAAAAATCACTACGAGGACATGTCTTTTAATTCTACTCACATTCTTGTGATGTTTAGGTACTTTTGCACATTATTTAGGTTTTAATCCATTCACTCATTTAATTCAGTTGCAGTTGAAATTGACACGATTTCATTGCTAATCGCTTTCGTTTTGTTTATATGTATTATTATAACAAAATTAAGCTGTTCTATTAGCCACTCTTCTAGAATTATGAATTATTTCTTTAGTGTTTGTTTAGCACTATGATGCATTATTATTAGATTTAGGTTTGGATGGATATTCTACCGGCTCGTACCCTTCATTTTGAATTCTGTCCTTAAACTTCAAGTATTCCCGTTTCCGATCAAAATGCTTCACCTGTAAAGAAAATTAATTGGATGGTTATGGTTAATTAATTCTTAAAGTCGATTAGTAACAATCAGACTAAAAATGAACATTGCCTAGGCCAAATGAAAAAGCCAAACTAGATCATGTCTACACGGATTGTTTCTGAGTCGATTTAGAAAGTACTGAGCGAAATATGCCAATTAAATGACAGTGACAGGATGCAATTAACATTGACATTGACAAAATTCCACACTCTTGTCTGTCCAATTATCGTCAAGTCTTTCGACGAGAAAATGAAAATTGCTTGTCGGTACGGTAACTCTTGACGTCGGAGGAAATCCCAGTATAGAAGTAAGGAAGGTCACGATCGAGATTCACCAGACACGTGGATTCATATATTTACACTGATAATATCATGCCGTATCTTATCTTATTTTTTCAAGCTGTAGTAATATGTTTAATACATCTTAAGAACTTTTGGCACTCAGATCGGAAGCATAAAAAAATTAACAGCCTGCATATACGTAATACGTAGATATAAACGGATGAGAAGTGGAAGATTCTATTTCGGGACTGGACCGCAGTGATTACTAAAGTGATAGATTCCGTTCGGGATATTATGGGACTCGGTGTGAAAATAATATCAGTCAGTATGGAACGTGAAGAAATGAGTATTCAGTATACATATAATATATAAACAGTTAAATCCTAAACATAATATTTAATTTGATTTATATCAGAAATCTTGCCAAACCACACCATTGTGCAATTTGGCCGCGTCTTCCGTCATGGTCTAGTGCCGTTTTGCCTGAGAATCAGAATAAACGGGTCATTCATTTAAATGTAAAATGCAATCATGTTGCACTCACAAATTATTACTGATTCAAGTCATGGAAATGCATGTTGAATGAACAAAACATTAATTGACATTCGCCGGTAAGACAGGGTCAAAACTGTTGAATTGTCACAGTATGAAGTTCACAAATAGAAGTACGGTAACTTCAAGAAAGACACCATGTCTGTAAAAGGTGTCGAACCCACCTTTGAAGAAGAACAATGGTAGCCATTTAACTCATTAACTCAATATTATTAACTTTATAAAACATAATGCTAAGTACGTAGCGCCTGGTATGAGTGAAATGAAAAGGTTTGGGTCATGTCAATCCCTTTGGTTATTGGTAATTGTAATTATTTACGAAATTACAATTCCAATTTCGTAATTGTATTTGTAATTAAGTACTTTCAGAATTCCAGCCTGTCATTTGTAATTGTCATCAATACATCGGAAATTTTGTGTAATTCAAATTGTAAATTGTAAGCGAATGTTTATATTTTCAATTACTAATTAATGCAAGATTTGACCATTCAAAGTAAAGTCGTGTCTACTATAATGTTAACACACAAAACGTAAATTCGAATGAGTAATTTGAATTATAATTTGAAATTTAATTCGAATTTTCAATTACAACTACGTAATTGTACATCCATAAATTACGACGTACTCTGTAATAATTGTAATTAATTACATTTTAAAAGTAATTAATCCAACTCTGAAAGGGGATGCATCAGTAACGATAATACATCATGACTATGAAAATGCTGCTGATCGTCATTCATAACATATTCACAGCACATTGGAACCACTGATTTATTTCCTAACTAATTTCCAGGTATAATTTCCTTACCCATGATGGAGGACAACTGCTTTCGTACAAGGCACGGAATTTAACACAAACATCTGACTTTCCATCATTCTCATCCAAACACTTCCAAAAGTCATCTTTCGAGGTCCAACATTTCTCTCTCTCGGATTTAGTTGGAAATGACATTTTTTAAGTTCACAGTTGGCAGTGCTCAGAGATCAGTATTTGTTAACCAGGCAGTGGGTCCAGTGAACAAGCGGCACCTCACAGACACAGATGGAAAGGGTTCTATAAAATTGACAAATTAATTTTAATTAGTTAACGATGAACTATCCGAATTAGATTTTCAAATGCTCCACGTGGACATTATTCGAAAACCAGTGTCATGGTCATTGTCAATACCGAGTAGAAGTTAAAGTTACTGTTTTAATAATTTAAACCTCTTTAGTTCGAATTCGCTCTTTATTTATCGGCTGAACGAATACTTGGCCCATAGGCCTGAATTGATATCAAAGAGGGCTCTTTTTGGGAGAAGTTACTCTAGAAGCCACATCGGCTCAGATAATTAAACCAAAATAAAATAAATTATTGTTAGAGAACAAAATACACGTTTAGACTGGACTCTGAATACTAGCATAATATTTATAATACGGATGAAATTGAATCAGTAATTCACAATAATGTAATGTAATCAATCTTTTCTAAAACAAATTAATCCAATTACCACTGACTGAATGCGTTTGTAAATACTCTTCCCGATTTCTCCAACACCGATAACGAAAACCGAACCGGTTTCAGTGAGTGACGGTGAACAACTGATGAATGAGCAGTGAAGAATCCAAAACCCCGACCGAATATATGAATCCGTATCGGTGTCCAGTGTCCACCGCAGACAGTCAGTCTACTTCTGTGCCAAAATTACCGAAATCCCGAATCCCTAAAATATTTTCAAGACTCAAAAAAAACGAACTGCCGCGGACATGTACATGTGCACCGTGGGTCGTCCAGATAAAACGTAATGTGGGCAGCACAACGGCCCATCGTGTGTTACTGTCCTGTTAGAAATACCTAATAACCTGATCAAGATTAGAATTTCCCAAGAAATTCATAATTCTAGAATTTTGAATCTTGGCGTTAGACGAATACTGGAGGAAGATGACCTTTGGGCACTGGATATGCATACTTAATGTACAAGTTCGGACTAAATTATTTGTTGATGGCCGTCTAAGTTGACTTTCGGTTTTTGAGACTTGGATTATGGAGCAGTAGAATCCCAAAAAATGAAGAGATGAAATAAGAAAAATCGGAACACAACACGAATCGTAAGGCTACTATTCAGTTCAAAAGCGTTTATGTTTTTTTCTCAGAAAATTAGTTTGGTTGAAAATTATTTTATACTGGGTAAGGTACAATAAAATAAGTACATGTCAAATTAGATAGAAATGATACAAAGCCGAAGAGTAGTCGGAAGTCAGTCAACATTCATCGTCCGATTTTAAATTGATTAAACGAATCGGGTCAGGTGATTTCATTTTTATGGAGTCCAATCATTCTTGTTAGTTATCTACTGTGGACGATTTCGTCGAGGAACTATTGAGCGAAGATATGTGTTTATAGTTCGTGGAGACATCGAACCATCCGGTGGCGGTAGTGCTGGTCGTGGTGGTATGAATGGTCGTGGTGGTCCGGAATTTCGATTCAAACTAACAGATCTTCGAATCGTAATCGTAGGAGGTAGTTGAATCGGTTGACGACGTCCTGGAGCTTCCGGTGCAGGTAGATTGACCACATTAATCTTAGATGTACGAAGATCCAATGCTGTCTTTTGAACCTGAAGAAATAATTTACAAACGATTACAAAAATTATAGTTGATACTTTGCAGAATAATGGTCCATTCAGCCTACCCATACTCTACGACGAGGGTTCAATCCCTCGGACACGCCACCATACTGCATGGACTACTTTAAAGAGCTTTATTCTCTACAAAGTTGCCCACAACTTGGGTTATTTAGGACATCCTAGTTTGTGAACCGTCGTAGTGGTTGTTGGAAAATGTCATCAAGTTATTCAGGGAATGTAAATGTTTAACGACATCAAAATTATGACTTACTTTCTAACAATGCTAAAATATCAGACTATATATCCTCAGAAATACGTTCAAAGAAAGGAGAATGATCGGCATTCAAAATTTTGACGTTATGCAGTATTATTATAATAGCTTACTTTTTCAGGACTAGCTCTGTGCAAACTGACATATCCTAAACCTGAAGTTCGTAATAGTTCGTATGTAAAACATGAACCTCCACGGCGTATGTAAATTATTTAGTGAAATTCCACATGCAATATTAATAACGTCTACAGCTCTCTGGAAATAATGTACTGGACTATCATAGTCACTAATTACGTAGAAAACGCAAAAATCCCTATATGTCTCAAGTTAAACGGTTGTACCAATGTTTTTTTTCGTATGTTGAGTTTGTAGTTCCCCTAGATTTGAATAATCATTTAACGAAAACCTCAGACTCAGGGTTCACTAGCCTATCCGGTATGCAAATCTTTACCAAACAGCAAAGCTAAACGATGCCCTGTAGTTTTTGAAGCTAATAATATTTAAAGAATTTCACCTCATTATTGTGAGCCCTTGCTGGAGGCATGTTAGTAATAGACCGAAAAGGTTGACGACTACGTTCAAGTTCTGAAGTCGTAAGTCGAGCACGCAATTCACGACACTCTGCCTCCATCACAGTCAATTCTCTCTTCGTATTAAATCTGTAGAGAATTATCAAATTATTCAAATTTGCACACAATGCGATGTTCAATACTGCAATTTACATTTCAAATGGACTTACAGATCCAATTCAGATTTGGTGTAGGACTTCCTCAAATCATCGAAGGCAAATGATGTTTCGAATGAAACGTAAATCTTTTGGACTTTGGGTAAGGCCGAGAAATTTGCCTGACAGTGTGGACATTTCTTAACATCAGATCTGTCATCAAACAAAGAAAATACTGTAAAGCCGCAAGAGCAAGTTGGAAAAATTTTAAGACCCAGGTTCCTTCAACTTCGGAATTCAATTTTGAAAATGCAGTACTAAAATGTCTTGAGTGTCTAGGCTCTGATATCAGACATAATGGCGTCATTACGATGTTCATCCCGATACGCTATCATTCCGTAAAAGAATTCCGTAGGTTCGTTTTGGGAGGTCAGTGACCACCTGCTGTCAAAAACCTCGGTCCTCAATAAAGTGGACCGAATTTATACGAAGTCGATCGTGGACGTGACCCCTATAGTGACCAAAGGTTGCCATTCACTGTTTAGCAATTTTCTCTTTTTACCCCATACCGTAATCGGTACGCTAAGAAACCTAATTATGATTTTTATGAATTTTGTTTAATATATACTGAATAAGACTTTAAAAAACTTTAAGACTCACCTTTGGCATAGAACATTGAACCAACGGTCAATGCAATCACGGTGAAAAACATGTCCGCATTCCAAGGCACAAATCGTGTTTGACGATGTCGACACGGCGGTCACCGTTGAGTTCACATTCACAGCAGGCGTTGGTGATTGACACAAATTGTCGAAACAAATTGTACAGAAGGCAATACTTATTGTCTCCATCTTTTTGTTAAAATGATACGTTGGCTGTTAATTTACTGCTATTGTTGGGGTCAAGTAATTTAAAATATAATTGGAGGAATAATCCGGACAAGTCTTCCTTAGCAGATATGAACTTTACGACTGAAGGACTGGAGTTACTTGAAAGACAAATCTGGAAACCTGAAACTTTTGCCAAGCCAAAATTCACAGACATTCCTTTGAAAGATTCCATATTCCAGGTTTTCAGGTACTTATGACGTTTCAGCTTAGATTTTGTCCAAGATTTTCTCTCCATGCAAATTATCTCTGTCTGATTAAGTCTGGTAATCTCGTCGCGTTGCACTACATTGCCTGCATTTTGAACCATTCCTGAGATACCGACTAGACTCCGGGTTCGATGTTCAAGCAATTGTTCAGAATTTGAATGTTATCTCAAATTAAGAATGAATGGTCAGAGATATGACTATATTTTTGATCAAAATAAAGTAAAGAATGACATTTCATAGTTAAACTCAGAGTATCGGATAGCTTTTTTTACCAAAATCTCGGTTTCGTCTAATTAATCTTAATAATATCACACGAACTGTGGAATTTCAACGATGACTGGCGCTCACTGATTAGATTACCTTTTCCAAGAATTTCAAGAATTACTTGATCAAAACTCAAAACCCTAGTGAAAATTGTAAAATAAAATATGAAGGGCGATAAAACTTCAAAGTCTAACACTTTTGAGAAGGTAACCCGATATCTCCAGACGTTATTGGAAATGCATAATTCGTCATTGGAATTATTAAAACATCAGAATGGTTTTTCTTTCCTTTGTATCCGCAAATCCTTTCCCCGAATGAATTGAACCCATTCAGTCTGTCCTTTTTCGTATGCCCAAATTGGAACATTGTCACCCTGTATAACCTTCTTCATAATGCAGTGACCAAGATCTTTTACACCAACTATTGAAAATGATCCAATTAGATTTTAAAAATGATTTCACAAATTAAAAGAAATTCTTGTAAAAAATTAAATTAAGTCATGTGGATGAAATATATAAAGTAACTTGAACTTTTTTGCATGGAAATTCAAACTAATGACTATGAGGTGCTTTCAAAATTTCATAATCTGTGTCCCTATATAATTCTGAGACGTAAATGGTATAATCGGGTGTAATGGAAGTAACCCTGCTGGAAGGAATCCATAAAGATCCGCTGTAGCATTAGTCCCTCCGTTTACAACAGTTTGATGATTCGCAATGACACGAGTGATGGGCCTAGCCACATTTTTTTTAGTCTATGAAAGGAGTTCGCCACAATGGAATTTCAGTTATGTCATAACAACAATGTATCGACGCTCTCACATAACGTTATGAATTGCAAAACCAGAACCAGTGACCGAGATATTGAATTGTCCAGCTAGCTCATAATCCGTTTCAAACCTCAGACTTGGAAGGTCATGTAACTCATCATTCGGTTTTCGGCATTGAATTTAAAGTCGATTGATTTATTTGGTGAAGCTGTGAAATAACATGATTTTCGCTTTCAATTGGAAATGGACAGGTTCGACGTTTTCGTCGATTTCAAACTTTGTCAGCTTTAATGGGTCAAAGGGGTTCGAGTCCTAACCCTAGAATTCCTTCACCAACCTTGGAAGTGAGATCCAGAATTTCCAGAACAATTTATTCGAAAAAATTCTGCAAACAAATATTACATTAAAGACAAAAACAATTACAATAATTTCGGGTTGAACAGTTTAGCGATAAGCCCGCTTGAGCTTTGATGCAAGATAAACTGACTGAAAGCCGAGCATTGCGAATCATCTCGCCATGAGTTGTTGAAAATTGAAAATTACATTATTTAATGTCGGGGAACGTCTATGTAGAAATACAAACAAACATTGATTGATTATCACCAAGATCCAGTTGATATTATAGGAATTATGTTGATTAAATTATATTTCATTGCATCCGTCCGTATTTTTATGGATTGCCAGTACAAAATTTACATTTTTAAAACAATGAATGCCCTTGGTTTGGAGGATCAAGGACAAAGCTGTCAAAGAGTGCGACTGAGAAGCCTGTGCCTTATTAATTAAAGCAGAATGGAAATTGATGAACGAATACACGCCTATTACCAGTCCGAACATTCTCTCCGCGACCATGAATTTCTAGTTCTAACTGTTAGGGGTACTGATTTATTTAAGAGTGCCACAATTCAGAAATATTCATTAGCCAAAATACCGAAACGATTTTAAACCACATGCCAACTCTACAATCATCTATAATTCAAATATCCAATCACATCAGTTTCATGGAATATTGCTTGTGCTTACGTATTTACTTCTATGTAGTCGCGTGGCCAAACATCTTTTGCGGCTAGGCCATATGGTTAATTATGGCAGTAGAATTGTCATATTAGAGTTCTGAAACAAATGAGTAAAATGTCTGGTCAAACGGGGAGTGCGTGTCTCCTATCTGAGTTAAAGAATTTTCAAGTTTGAAACTTATCCACATTTTTATGAAAAACTCGTCCGGGAGAGGAATTTCAAGACATCTGTGGTCAGCATGATGCAAGGTCAGCAAGGTGGTCATTATGGCATATTATTTGACTTTTTACACGAACGGGCCATTCTGCTATTCAGCCAGTAACCAAAGAGAATTGAGGACTTTGTCTGAACTGAACAGATTTTTGAGAGCAACAAAGCTGTCACATTTGCCTTGACGGATGCGCGACTTCTAGGTTCGGTAGTTTAACACAAGGTGACCAAACAAATTAAATCAAATTGATCCAGTCAGGAGGTCTCGTAGTGACGAATAAACAAAAATACCAAGGTTTTGAACGTCTGGGTTCAAAACCATTTTGAACCCAGTGCTAATTGTCCATTAGACATTTAGGAATTTAACGTAGTCGGGTGGATACCCGCCATGTTTGCAATACAGCCATTGATCATAGACGTTTCCAGGGTGGCCTTGACTACCCTTGTTTTGATAGCTTGCGCTATCAGGGTGGGTCCAGTAGCCGATTTCGCCATGTCAAAGAGGTGACCATTGTTGGGGATCGTAAATCTAATGCCGTTGGGGACGCGCTATGTAGAAATCCTATGCCAGTGGGGACTACGATGGTCGTAGGAAAATCGGTTACTGGACCCAAGATTCCTTGACAACCACCTTCCTAAAGGTTGGTTCATGCGCTAGTTTGCTTAAAAAAGCTTGTTTTTTTTCGTTTGGTGCCCAAAAGCATTAGATCAGACGGGACTTTGGGCACCAAAAATAAGCTTGTTGATATGGAGAATTGAATTTTCAACTAATTTTCCAATATGTTGAAACGTTGGCATAGGTCCAACCTTATGACGGGATTTTGTTTACGAATATTGACCGGACCTACCCTGACAGCTCGAGCTATCAAAACAAGGGTAGTCAAGGCCAACCTGGACGTTTGATTTTTTGACTTTTTTGCACTTTTTTGTTGCGGGATCCCCTTACTACAAAATTGTATTGATTTGTTTAGCCTCCTTGGTTTAACTGGTTATGGTATAGTTGTCATGGAAATGGCTTTCGTGCTTCACCGGATTTAGTACTTTCGTCTCAAAATTTGAGTCAGGCCATATTGGTTGACAGTTTACGAACGGGTCATTCCGCGATTCAGCCACTAACGAAAGGAAAATGAGGGATTGTCAACTCAGAGAGAATTTTCGACAGGAAAAAAAATGTCATGTTTGCCGTGAGGTCAAACTAGTTGTCCTACCGTGGCTAGACGCCTGACTTGATTTACTACTTTCGTCTCAAAGTCTGATGAGCTGGGTCATGGCCTAGTTGGCTTAATGTTGGCTACGCCTCTGTTAATCCACTAAATTTATAAAGTCTTCTGGGAGAAAACAGCACCTCGGTCTTCCGGTACACGGTTTTCACTAGACTCACGGTCAGTCCTTTTTGGCATTAGTTGATCGGAGGGAGTACAGTGTACAGTTGTAGGAAATTTGTACATAAAAAAACTTTGTAATAAAAGTTGTATAAAAAATTGTTTCGCAAAAAGAATTCAAGGACTTTATTCTCATTCAAACCTCTTCAGCACATCATTGCCCTTCCTCAGATTCAAGAATCGTGGACAGCCAAAACATCTGACTTATCTTATCAGTGCGATAATAATAAGGCGTCGTTCACCCTTGCTGGTACCCTGTAACTCATAAGAATAAGGGTTTGTGTGTAAATTTGATATTGTTAGTGTTAGTCAGGCGCTGAAGAAACACATTCATAGAATTGTGAATGGACTAACATCATATAATCAAAAAATAATTAAAAGTGCAAATAAAAATGATTTCTGATGTGACTATCAAGTGGTGGAGTTATCCAGTGATTTTGGGTGACTTCATCGGATGCAGTCCGTTGAAATGGAATAATCTAAGAAGACGTTTAGAAATAGAAAATACTCGGCGTAGATATTTTTTAATGTTGTTTAACATTTTATTGAAGATCGTCGACCTAACATTCCGGGCCACCCATCTTTTCCGCAGCGACTTGTCGTTGGTTGACAAGATATTTACGTTTTCATTTTTTACGTATTCATTCGGGGGTCTTATTAGTCAAATCAATATGTGTTTGTTCTACAAGTCCTTTCAGAGCTTCATCAACACAATGTTCCTATACAACCGTAAATTGGGTAAGTGTTATTTTTGTTAATTTCACTGGAAAGAGTCGGTCGAGAATTCCCGGTGGGTGAAGGTTTAGTAATGTGCAATGGCCAATCTGGTTTGTAACGATCGTTTAAGTGAATATACAGTTAATTTTCAAAGTTTTTTTTAAATATATTGTTTGTAACCTACAAAAAGTTCAACAAATTCGGTCTGCCCACAATTTCTTTTCAGCGAGTCCGCTGTTTTAAATGTTTTATGAAAAATTATTCTAAACAAATAAAATTTGTTATTCAAACGCATAGTGAGTGACAAGATGACGAAGGATGGGCTGGAGTTCTATTTCAAGCTCATCCTCATTGTTTGCACCTTTAACTCGACTATTCTTAGTCCATTGGTGTCTTTGATGATCGAACGCGATTTAGCCTTTTTTAAATTTTATAACACGGGCTACATTATTGGAAATTTGGTCGTCGGATCTGCTTTTACGTACATATTGGTAGTGGACACCGTCTTCATGATCATTTATGTCCTCTCACTTGTTATGTACATCAATGCGGCTCGATATTGGTTGAAATCCCTCTGGTAAGCATGTATCTCAAATATTCGTGAGTGAATTTTCTAAAAAAAAAACACCCGGGGTTATACTATGGACTAGTAATCTTGCAGAAGATAGACAAAGCAGCATTCATTCCCATAAGCCGGGTCCGCATGTTGACAACAGCGAATGCTGAAATTCTTGACCACAATAAAATAAATTGACTGACTTAACTAACACCCTCGGGTTCAGGTGTTTCTTAGACAAACCTTGGAAATTCAGGGGCGTAGCCAGCCATTAGGCCTTCTAGGCCACGGCCTAGGTCAAATTTCGCAAAACCTTACAGAGTAGCCTTAAATTTGTTTTCGCTACAACGATTAAGTAATTCTATTGAGTTTCTGGCCTAGTACAAAATAAAATCCTAGCTACGCCCCTTGGATCATAGTGTACATTAATATATTTTTATTTTCAATAGTTGTCATCCACCACTATCGACAGATGCTGTGGAACGCGGACGAATACCTTATCGAACACAACAAGTTCTTCAAAATCTCTCTAAAATTGGGATAAATGGCCCGTTGATATTTTTTAATATTTCAATTGTAACTGTGGGTGCCATTTCTATGTTTTACGTTCCTGTAAAATTCTCAAGAGTGTTGAATCCTCTGGTACTGTTCACAATGTCCTCCACGGGACTCGTATATATTATGGTTTTAAAGCTTTTGACTATCTTTGGAAATATGGTGACGGAGATGTCTGTGTCATTCAAGATGTCGTATTTGAGAAATAACAGCCGCCTTTCATCCGTGGATATCCGATTCCTCAAGTCTTGTCCAATTATTCGGATTCAAGGCACAAATCTTCTCACACTTTCCACGGAATTGTTCAAAGCTTTAGTTGGTGAATTCATTACTCAAACGGTCATCAATTTGCTTTTAACATTTTAAACACCCATTCATTGGGAATGGCAAGGTCTGGAAATGCTATAGATTTATGCCAAATGATTTGTTCGTTTCTATTTGATCTATTTCAGGAGATGTGAAAGATCAAGTTAGAAAGTGGGCATGAAATGCAAAGGTTTTGCTCTTTTTTATATCTGAATAATTATTTTCTCACTTACAAATTTCTAGCATGGAAAGTAGGAGCAATCCAAAATTGGGTTTCGATTTTCGAATTTATTGAACTGTTCGACTAACATATGTATTCAATGGGGACATCAAATTGTAACGGCGTCCTCTGCAATAACTCTCTTTATTATCCACAGTAATCCCGGACTTTAAATTCTAGCAAATACTGAGATATAGATTCTTCCTAAGATCCATTAGATTCCCTATGCGGGAATTAAGTTAGAGACGAAGCTAGCATTCTTGCGCCCGGGTGCGAACTCGGATTTTGCGCCCAGTATTGTCTAACTATGGTAACGAGAAC
>JAQFYE010003344.1:0-15576 GCA_034694305.1 Protaphorura glebata
GTAGATATACCGACTTAATGCGCTTTCATCTTTTACACCCGAACCGGTCGGATCAACCCCCTGGGGGTTCCATATGGACTATAACACCCTTGGGGGTACATCTATAGTGATTTCTATATTGTACAAATAGCATTGTGTAGATATGCCGACTTATTGCGCTTTCATCTTTTACACCCGAACCGGTCGGACTGACCCCCTGGGGGTTCTATATGGACTAAAACACCCCCAGGGGTAGTTAACTAACAATTGTTACTTGCAAGTATACCATAACCAATATTACCATATACTTCCCCCTATACCCGACCCGGTTGGGAGAATCACGTGGTTTTTATGAATTGGTGAATTTTTGTTACTGTAACATATAAAATGACCACCGAAACCTCTTATGGAACCACCGACCAGGAAAGCATCTCTGATGTGAAGACATATTTATAAGATTCATAACATCTCTTTTGGGGGCTTCTCTGAAAAAAGATGGCCGTGCTCGGTATCGCCTCTAATAATTAAACAATATTTCAACTCTCAACTCTTTCCACTCTCTGAGCAAGCGTTGTGTTCAAGTAATCATATATGTATTATTTGTACAACTGGATAGGAGGATCCATAGTGTGTACGGGGTCATTTTCGGAGGATTTCAAGAGGTCAATGATTGGTTAGGAGCATTATCGGAGTAAAAAGGGTGGTACTCGGTGATGATTTTGGTGGATAAAGTAGCATGGTAAAATCCTTCTTTCACTCCAAAAGGTGTACCTAGATTTACATGACATGGACTGCTTTAGAAAAAAGAATAATGCAACAAAAACAATCAAGAATTTCTAAAATTCTATGAAACTTTAGTAACGCATTTCAAGAAATTCATCGAAACGAATCATTATTGAATTTATAAAATCGTTACTGATAGTTATCAATTTCCTCTGATAAGTCTGGACTTGACCTCTTGACATTTTGATCAACATAAACAATCATAGTACTGGTCGTAGCAGGAGTAACACGTTTGGCCCCATATGTGTTACTTCGGTTTCTTTCGCACTCGTAAGTCATCATCATCGTCCACAACGTGAGTAAGAAAGCATTTAATTTTCCAAGTGTTGAATAACTGCTGTTTCCACACATATTGCATTTGTGTTTCCAATGTCCTATTCTTTTGTGCATTTTTAAACTAGGGGCTTGTCCATTGAAATTAAAACAGATGTCACATTGGTAACGTTTATTATCATCTTCGGAGTGCTTGAAACGGTGTTTCTCAAGTTCAGAAATGAAATTAAATTTTATGTTCCACACATCGCCTTTGAACGGCTTTTCCCCGGTTTGCTTTCTAAATTTGTGCACGGATAAAGTAAGTTTTGTTACATAGCATGCAGTTGTCACATGTTTCACATTTGTATCGCATCTCACCCTCGTGAATTATGAAATGACCTTCCTATTTCATATCTGCTCTTCAGATAAAATTGACAATTTACCACACGGTCCACCCGTTCGCTTGAACTCCGACCAGGTGCCAATATTTCTGGCACTCGACCATTAATTGTAGAACTTTGAAATGATTCCTCCACATTTCTCTTGTTCAAAAGTTCGTCAAGTTGTTCAAAGGATCTTCATTTCCCTCAACCTCTGGTTCAGTTTTCGAATTCTCTTGAATTACTAAAAATAATCAACATGAAGACCATGGACTGGGCCCCGTTCTGATTTGACGACGGACAGATTGCTGTTGGCCGCACCTACTGAGGAAGCAGTTTCTCTGACCGGATTTTGTCCAGGAAATTCTTCACAGTTTCTGAAATAAAAAGAATCAAGGAAATTTAGCATATATTACTCTTATTATTCCTTCTATAATCCATTGTGGACTTACCTCGGATTTACATGTTGAGAGAGTGTTTCGAGTAATGAATAATTTAAATTAATGAATTGACGATGTTATGTTGAGTAGCTTTCCTTCCCTCACGACGTCCAAATTCAGTCTACGAGAATTCCAGTTAATCTGTGTCAACACTGAACAGGCTAAAACATCTACCCAATCAGCTAGCTATTCGTCAAAATAAGTGTCGGAGTGCTGTGAATGGAAACCGAATTGTATGACTGTGCGTGTGTGACTGAATGATAAAACGTATTTACTCCTGAGGTCTGTGACTAAACCTGTGTTTCTACCAACTCGGTCTACTCAATAAGTGGTAGGACACTTCTGGAAATAGTCCACTTTTGTGACAACAGTACTTTTATTAAACAGATCACTGAAAAACTGATAAATATTTCACAAGATTACTCAATTTTTACAAGACAAAATGACAGCGTCTGTTGTCAGTAAGAGAACGCATGAGAGAATGAGATGCCTATACTATGCACCCACGCCAAGTCCGTCACTCCCTTTCTTCCAGCAATTTTCAACCGACAGAATAACAAAACTGCGTAGAACGCCACTACCCACTCAGCCTCCCAGGGACAGAGGGGTTTGGCGCGGACGCATACAAGACTGGCGGGGATACACAATACAGCATACAAAACTTGGACGGGACATACAATAGAGTACACATTTGGAGGGGACATACAGAAGAGCACACAAAAACCATGGCGATACGTATTGTCCATGGGGGTTCATATAAACTGGCGGGGATACATGTAATAGCATACAAATGCATATAATCCATGGAGATACATGGGGATGCTCACACAATTGAGGGTGAGTAACCATGACAACCCAGACTAGTGACCACTAAATTGAAGCTACTACCATCCTTAAAAAATTGAATCAATAAGTTATTAAATTTCATCCCCGGATATATGGACTACACCCCGATATGTAACACACGAAAATACTGATGTATTTTCGACCAGAAAATAATATTAATTTGATCAATTTGATGTTATAAGTCGAAGTATTGAATTTTGGCAGAAAATACTTTAAAATATGCAAATTTATGAGGTTTTCATCTTCTAATTGCTTATTCCACACATTCCAACGGTTTTCTAAAAAATAAATTTTTGATTATTGAAAAATTTTTGGATCCTGAAAGCAGTTTTGGGGGAAGTGCCATTTGATACCCCATGCCAAAATCTTGCGAACAAACACTACACGCTTGAATGGGTTACATGCAGGGCAAGGTTGATCATTTTTTAGCAAGTTATTTTTTGCTAGGTATATAGCTAAAAAATCACTTAAAAAGTTGTTACCAGCGCTTCTACAAGTAGTGACATCGACGTGAATAGGATGTTAAGTAATTGAAGAAAGGGACTTACAATATTGTAAATTTATACTGAAATACAATGATGACCCCTTGTTTAAAAATTGGTTTAAATTTTCATCACGTGATTCTAAATTAAGACCATTAATGCTGTGCCCACAACATAAATATGTCAATTTTAAAAAATCTTTGAGGTTTAAGCTTATATAATGTGGAATTCCTTACCCAGAACTAATCACTTACATAAATGTCAAATCATTTGATACTAAAATGGTATTAATTACGAATTCAATGATTAAGAAAGTTAAAATTGTGAGATAGTGTAAGTAAATTAAACCAAAACAAATTTAATTATTATGGTGTCGCTGATGGGAGAGCAGCATAGACAGGTTTAGTTTATGGTCATAAGATTGAATTCTTTTCCTTTGTTGAATTAGTTGACACTTCAAAAAAGCAAATCTAAATCTAAAAGAGTTTTTAAAAATATTCAAACATTTCTTAAAAATCAAATTTTAATAGTTGCTCGGGCTCGAGCTAATGACATTTTTGAGAATTTGGGGCAAAGGTCTTTCAGAAAAAAGAGTTTGGGTCAAATCCTTGAGTTACATCCTAAGTACTTCCCTCGTGAGAGGCGCAGAACTGGCATATTGTAATGCGTACATTTTAGTCTTAGAATAGAAATATTTAAATATTAATTTTTTTAATACATTTGTTTTAATTATAAAAAAATATTTAATTTCCAAATTTTAAAACGAATGAATTTTTTTAAATGATCAAAATGATGTTCCATTTTCTTCGGAAACACTAAAGTGACCAAAGTTATTCCGAACTATCCGAACCAGGAATTTAATCCGAATATACATTTTCAACAAAATTGTCAATTTCTGTAGTGGTTGGTTAAGTAATTGTACTTTACGTCAATACTTTCGAAATAAACGGTACCAATAGAGTTAAATAATTTGTAAGATGCACAAACCGGTCTTCTGTGATTGTTTTAATTTGAAACTCCAGCGCTTCTGATTTTCATCCAACCATATTTTGATTGATATTTAGAGTTGAGTCATCCTACAATCCACATTGACATTGACTATCATTATGTAGTTACATTGTAGTATACGAGTTTAACATTTGACAGCTGTAAACTGTATTATATACGATATGTTCAATCCACACAAAAGAAACCGGTTCCTTAAATTCCATCTGGTACGCAGCCTTGTAATCCTAATATTAACGACCTCTTTGTCAAATCTGCAGTATAATAATATCCTGCGATTAACGCTTACGGCCGACGTAGTTTGAATTTGAATCCTACATTTAACCTTGAACTGAAACTAGTAAACTGGAGCATACGAGTTCCATATTTGACAGCCGTAAACTGAATTCGATACGATATCTTTGGATCGCAATGATGAAATGGCTTCCTTATCTAGCATCGAATACAGGGCCAGGGATAAGGACGGTCGGACGATTGCCCGGTGCGCCCCTGTGAATTTAACATTAGGGGCACGGAAGTAATTAAGGCGCCCTTTGCGTTTGCCCCATGCGCCTAATATTAACCGCCCTGGGCGCCCCTGGGTTGCCAGTCTGGCCCTGATCGAATACACACTTTTAATAATTTCCTGCGACAAACGCTTACCAGCGACGTAGTTTGAATCATACATTCAACCTCCAATAGAAACCAGAAAACAGGAGCGTACGAGTTCAATATTTGACAGCTATAGACTGAATTAGAAACGATACCTTTGGACTGTATAGAAAAAACGGGTTCTTTAAATACCATCTAGTACGCACTTCTCTATTTGAAATCTTAACAACGCTGTCGCCAAATCTCAAGCAAATTAATATCCCGCGATTAACAGGGTATCGGCTACCGATCTTTTAGGTTCTCGCCCGATAGATGGTGACAGTGTTTTTTAAAAAGCGGGGTGAAATTGGCGGGTGATGGTGGGGTTGTGTAGAGGAGGCATGCACATGACTAGTAGAACAGCTGTTCTTCCGTCCGTCCGTTTGTTTACGTAACTCTAGTGGGTTGCCGTGGTCGAGCCAAAGGCAGCGCATTGTCACCGAACTTGCTTCCTCCCTCCCTACTCCACTTCTGAATCTGAGTCACACATCTATTATTGCATTTTACAATTTCCGTTTCATTCATCTTTGTCACTAGATGACCTCACCGTAATGTCTAACCGGAGAAACCGACCGGTGGCCTCACCATCGCCAGAAATTATAAGGGGTAAGTTTTAAACAAACTTCTGTCAAAACCTTCGTTTTGTGCAAGTCTTTCCAACTAATCACAAAAGTTGACATGTTTCTAAAAAAAAATCCGAATTTTCAGGATTTGTATCAGGTCAGCCAACACATTCCTGGGACCAAATCCCGTCATGCCGCCGTCTTCCTCGCGCCAAAGAGTGTCAAGGAGACAGTGACGAGCGGTACAAAGAGGTCAACCAAGTTAACGTTCGTACTTACTCGTAAAACCACCACCACCAAGAACCACTCAAAATCTACCCATGTACCAAATGGGGTATCCACCGCTACCAGGAACCACTCAAGATCAACTCGTGTACCAAATGGGGTATCCCACGCTGCCAGGAACCACTCAAGAGCAACCCTTGTACCAAATGGGGTATCCACCGCTACCAGGACTCAGTCAAGGTCAGCCCACCTACCAAATAGTGTGTCCGCCGCCACCAGGAACCACTCCAAGTCCACCGACGTACCAAATGGTGTATCTGTCGCCACCAGGAACCAGTCAAGGTCAACTGTCGTACTAAATGGGTTATCCACAGCTACCAGAATTAATTTTAGGTCAACCCACATGCCAAATAGTGTATCCGCCGCCATCAGGAACCACTCCAAGTCAACTGTCGTACCCAATGGGGTATCCACCGCTACGAAGAACTACTGAAGGCCAACCCACGTACCGAATAGTGTATCCACCGCCAGCAGGAACCACTCAAGGTCAACTGACGTTTAAAGTGGTATAGTGTCGCAGTTAGAAGTCCGCAGTGGGAAAGCCTAACCGGGAACGTGGTATGAAGGAGTGCTTGTAAAAAGTTAATTGCTGAATTCACTGAGAAAATTACAGATGCTGTAATTTATAGAATATGCTTGTATCCAATGTGAGAAAAATTCCACCACTAAACCGCTGACAGAATTTTGATCCGGAAGGCGGATTACGTCATTCCAATTTAAATAATTATAATTAATTTTATAAAATAATACATTTATGTTGATTCTGTCATCAAGGATCATTATTACATTATTACATTATTTTTAAACCTTATGAGAATTGATTTCCAAATCTGACCCTCTGAACGGAGTCCTACCTCACGTAACCATGTAGTAACGCCATTCTCATGTTGCTGTTTACTTAAATATTTATAATACCATGTGTGTCTATACTTATTATTCTTTGTTAGCCAGTGGATTCTAGTCCTGTTCAGGTTTACAAAATGCTGGTCCGATTATGAAGACCTAGCGATTTGACACGAAAGAATAATTCTTAGGCATATGCAAAAGTATGAATGGGCGTCTTCATGACAGGACATGTAAAATATTGGAAATAGGTGGCTTGAGGATATGTTCCAGGGCGGATTTGTAGTCAAGTACACTTACGACTGCAGTTCTGTCGCCGCTTATGTGCTAGGCCAGCGACTGTTCCAATTAAAGTTTTGCAGGTTGCGTGGACTTCATTAGTCGAATCAAATCTGAAGGGATATTGAACTTGTCGTATTTCACCTTTAGTATTTCTGCAAAACCTCGACAACTCATTCTGGAATCGGAAATCTGATCTCAATTTTGTCGAAGTCGAATTAAGTTGAAGTTACGCAGAGGCTTTGAAGAACGGAAAATTGGTGAATATTTTTGTTTTGGACATTGTCGCATCATATTTTCAGAAGTTGAACGTTTGGAGTGACATAATTTTGAATGAATTATATCAGAGCAGATATAACTTCCACTGCAAGTTATAGTAGGCTTTATTAATGTGTAGTATGTTAAGTTATAAGTTAGGCTTTTGATCTTGAGCGATAGGTAACGAAATCCGCTGACCCGTTTTGGTCATCATCATCACAGATATATTTTGTCTCGTCTTGTCAAGCCGTTGAACATTCTTGGTCAGTTTCACATGTTGTGGCAGTCGTGTAAAAGGTACATAATCACACTGATAACTTAAATATTTATATCCTCGAGTTGGATTTTGTATTTATAATAGCCTATACATGTATACATGTATGCCAATATATAGCCCCAACATTCTAGTTCTGTTAAGGCTTGCTACACCCTGGTCTGAAAATGACGCTATAGCTATTTGACATGAATAAATAATTCTCAGGCACAATGAAAATATGGCCTGGCGGCTATACATTTATTCTGCGGCTGAATATCTGTCATGGCAGAACATGTAAGAGCACACTCTGTTATTCATGTCATTTGGACCGATGGTGGTGAGACAGCCGGATCAACCAGCCTAGTCGATATTCCATACGACTCGCGGTATAACGTTCACTTAGTGGCACAAGGGACAGGCAGAGCTGAATTAGCGCTCAACAAACAGTATTCCATGGATTCGATTCGGAAATCTGACCAATCGAAATCCGTCATTTGAATCAAGAAACTTGAGCGATATGTTGCATAGTTGAATTTTCATTCAGTTGTACATGGGTCAATTCGTACAGTATTTTAGTTAGAATTCTAGCACCATGGAATTGTCTCTGGTGTTACGCTGTAGTAGTAATATACCAAGCACATGTGTTACATGTCGTTTTAACCGTCGACTCCTGCATTCATTATTCATTTCAATTTGTGCAATGTTTCTCATCGGAGTTCCGGAACACTTTTAAAATTTCTGACGCCAACTGTTCACTCTACTTTACAAATTCGAAAAACCAGCGACAAAGTGGACTTTGTGCTCGTCGTGAAAAACAGCCCAGCAATTTCCAGAATATTTTGTGTTCAGCTAAAATTGAAAAGTATCAAGCACTACAGATATAATATATAATATATAAAATGTCAGGATTCCAGATATTCTTCATTTTGTGCGTCAATATTATAATTTCCGACTGCCTGCGCTTGAACAACACTGAAGCTGTAGATTTCAAGAAGTACATTGAACACAGCGAGAACTGTTCGACACACTTAATCATGACCACACCTGTTGATTTGGTTCCTATTCGTCAGCCCGTTGTTATCGTCGATAGTTCAGAAGCCAATTTACGTTCCAAGTACAAGGCTTATTGGTATGAGGATATGCAGTTAAATTCAGATAATTGGGCTATGGGACACTTGAAGCAACTCTGTGTGGCGCTCACAATATTGCATCCAACGTCATACGAAGATTTACATTTCGCGACCCGGTCTGCAACAGGACATTGGAGAAAACGAATCCGATACGTCGTTGGAGAGACAACATACTCTCTTCGATTGACTTATTGGAATGTCTATATACAAATGATTTATTCTGTCCCCAACAGTCAGAGTGAAAAAATTATAGCAGGTTTTGCAAGATATTATTCTCATCTGCTTGATGAAGAGGAAATTCCCATATCCGCACCAATATTTCTCTACTACTCCCACTCCACAGATACGGACAACTACCAGGTTCAACTACTGTCTCTGTTCAAGTGCAAATTCTCATCCACTATAAGGGAGTACAGTCGTAGTATGTCCAGAGATGAAATGGACAAGTGGTACGAGGACACCGCCAAGTCCTCATGCACAAATGTTGTATTTGCTATTTGGGATTACGAGGCAAAGTGGGCCCAGGGTGTAGCGGAGCCCAACCACACCAAATACAGCGGTTGCCCTTTGAATCCTTTTTCAGATTCCAATTTGATAGGTCTGGCGACGGACATTCCTTCTTTCATGGCAACGATTATGGTGTCGTATATCGCAGAAGCTTACCCAAACACATCTGGCTGTCATCGGGTGGACGACGATTCGGCAAACTCCATCTTTCAAATGGTAAATTTTAATCTCCCACGGACAAATGCATTCAGAGTCGATTTCTTAAATCGTTTTAACCATCCAACTTCCGACTCATTCTTTGCAACACACACCGTTGACTACAATTTCATTACTTGTGGAGAATTTAAAACTCAACTTTCCTTTGAAAGTTACTTTGTCGCTTTTCAACCGAATCTCTGGGTTGGACTAATCGTCACTTGGACAATCTCTTACGGAGTGTTGCAGTACGTTTCCCAGTTCAAGCACTGCCAGCAGAGCATTGGTTTCATTCTACTCGCCTTCTTAATGGAGCAGAGTCCATCGTTCACGAAATTCTTTCAAAAACTACCACTCTTCCCTTGTGTCTTTGGACCAATTTACTTAATGTGTATTGTATTGACGAACGCATACAAGGGGATTGCCATCACTCAACTCACATCACCCACGCCATCTCACGGACTCGGAACGTTTGAGGACGTTTTTGAAGCTAACTATTCAATCTACCCAGCATGGTCAAGGGACTTCCGTGCAGATCAATGTGAAATGTGCGTCTCTTGCCGTTCTTGTGACAACCCTAACAGTTGTATGGCTAACTTTCACAAGGAGCCCAGTCGTAGCTCGCCATTCGCGGTTGCGTCTGAGGAGTATTATCATATTCTAAAAAATGTCATTCAAAATCGTAAGACAAGGCGAAAGTCTGTTGACGAAGAATTCATTCGAAAGTTGGATGTGTACGAGTATCTTTCCAATTCCGGACTTCAAAATGTTCCCTGTCGCACTGACTATGACATATATTGTTCAATTGGCCTTGATTGGCAAAATTTCGTCGCTGACCAGGGATTGGAGATTTTGAAGTGTCATAAGACAGTGTATGCGGACACGGATGAAAGGCTGGATTTATTCGTTGAAGAACTCAGAGGGAAAACAGACCAAAATATATACAAGGGCAAAACCAAAATTCTGACCACTGACATCGGTTTACAAACGACATTACATGGAAGAGAGCAAGTGGTCGTCCATCAGCGAATGCAGACTTTTCAACACTCTGGTGCTTTTGTGTTCTGGCATCGAATCGGCAAATCAGCAGCAGAAAGGAGATTGGAACGGAAATATTACAAGGATTTAATGGAGCGGAAGATTGAAAGACAGCTCTCAACAAACCTAAGACTCGTATTTGTAGTTTACTTGATGGGTGCTATTCTGTGTATCCTTGGCTTCACTGTTGAGTGTTATTTAATAATTTATACATGGTGTCAACAGTTATTTCATTATGTTTACTCCAAGATATGTAGAGCAATACGTATAATTTATACCAAAGTTGAATCCAAGTTTGCTACTTGTGTGAGTTTCTTCCACCCCACGTAATAACTTAATAATCCCTACTGATGACAATCAACACAGCATACTTTGGTTGTGCATGCGATTTCGCATTGTCGAAATTAATACCGGTTAGATTGCAGGAGTGTGTCATACACCTGATCTAGCTGTAACTTTACGAATAAATTAAAAATTAATTAAAATTCGAATCTGCTGTGCAAAAGTTGCAATCATCGTTAGGCAATTATATATCAATTAACATGGCCGGCTCAGAAAACAAACAATAAGATAGGGTACACCCCTGTAATACTTCCAAGAGAAATATATTTTGAATTTTTCCTTGTCTCGCCTCTTTGGACAGATTTTAATACTCAATTTTTAATCCACAGCAGGATTTCTTTTTTTCGTACAAATCCAGTTAGCACCCTTCTCCAATCGAAATTACCTTGAAAATTTCAGTGTGGATGATTGAGGTATATGGAGGAGTCGTTACGCATCCTGCTTAAGTATTTTGCATTTTTCTCGATTTTCAAAATAGTTAAGGTTGTCGGAGGAATTTAAGGATCTTCGATTTAAATTACACGGGGGTCATGGTAAAATCAAATGGGAATTTAGCATTGGTGGAAATTGCTAAGTCTTATTTAATTATTTGTGTCCAGTCGATTCGACACACTCTATGACCATAATAATACACTTCATTCTTTCCAGTTTATTACACATGACGGAATGTATACAAAACGTGCGGACGAAATGTCCACGCGAAGTCATAAACACAGTTTGTGTCTAAAAGCTTGTACAGAATAACCTGTACATAGCAATTTATGACCAAAATGAGACGAATTGGAGAGCCATAGAGTGTGTTGCGGGAAACACGTATTTTTTAGTCGTCTGAAATTTCAATCTAAAAATTACGAAATTTTGAAGTTGTGTCGCTTGAAAATTATTTCTGACAATCACAAAGAGCACAGAAACCTATCAGTCAGCTGTGCTTAAAACAATTATGAGTGAATTTGGTTTTTATCATCGGATTTGAAGTCAAGCCAGTTTGGCGTGGAACTGTCGTTTGCTGGGACACAGAGTCAAACCCTTTACCCACGGAACGGACCATGCAGAGAAAAGATAGATGGCTGAAGGTGTCTCTGCAGTAACGAAGGCAGTTACAACACATGACTAAACGTGCACTGAGCTGAGCACTGAAAATATTCAGTTCCTCTGAAGGAAAGTACAAATCCAGTTTATTTATTGCAATTGTATTACTCAGATTTGGACTCTCATATTATTGCAGTTGTTTAAAACTCCTTGCCTCAAATCTGAAAATCTTGGAGCTGATTGTATACACTCATAGGATTTGTACAACACTGCACTTGATGAATCTTCAAATGGTTTTTAAATACTTTGGAATTTCCGGGACTTTAAAAACCTAGTTTTTTAAAGATCCTTGGACTCATCATCATCGGAACCAGCACAGAGAAACCCAGAAGCACATGAATGTATCAACACTATCATGAAGAAGTTAAGAAGATTTTTCCAACTCGGATTCGGTCGAGACAATTTTATTGGTGAGGTGACATAAATTTATAAGTTACAATTTGACTGAGACTAACGGTTACCGTTGATGCTGACGTCAATAGTTAAGGTTTTTGGTGAGGTGACTTATTTTATTTTATGTTGAGTTAAACGAGGACTTCTGCTGTTGCCTGACTTCTCATTTTATCTAGTTACTACTATTACTATTATTATTTACATTTTATTGGCAACGCAATATGCAGTCTTGGAGAGAGGATTGTGAAGTAGTTTATACTACTGACTATCATGATGAGGAATATGAGGGTTATTGTTGAATATTACTTAGGGACAAAGATATGGCAAAAATTTGAATTTGATTTGAAAATAAATTTTTGGATGAGGTCGCAGACACGAACTTTCTAATTTTAGACGGATATGAGGATCGGGTAACGTTAAGTTATTTTAATACGGTAGAAGAAGAAATAACAGATTTTGAATATGATGTTGAACTGAATATTAATGATACTCCTGAATGTCATGTTTGTGACGAAGATTTATTAAGTTATGGTAATATAATTTTACACAAAGAACAAAGATTCACTTCTTATCTTGGTCATGATTGGTAAAACACCAATCATGGTGTTTTACAATGCAAATACTTTCTTAACCATTTCCATAGAAGGAATTGTTCATTCTCCATGACGGATAATGATTATTGGAATTTTATAATATATTATATATTAATATATAATATATTATATATAAAAACAGATCGTGGACCTGTGCAATGTGCGTCCCTATTTTTAAGCCCCAAAAAAAAGGAAATTGTTCAGAAAGAAAATAGTTTCCTCTTGAATGCATCTGTTGAAAAACTGTTCTCACCATTGTCAAAAATTAGTAAGGCCATGAACTTTGAGCGCAACGTTGAGAACTCGTATTTCATCCTCCATATGGAAAAGATGGTAATAGATTGTTTAAGTTATTATGAATATAGTTGTATAGCCTGAGATTATTTTTTATGGTTAATTTGGTTATGTTTCGGAACAAAATTTTGGATAGTGACTTTAACTAATAGATTTATTGACCCATGGGATTTCAGTTCAGGTTCGACATGAAATGTTGGTACTAGGAATAGTGTCTAAGCTTTAACAAATATTTCTATGGAAATTTATTACTAAAAGTCTTCTGCGTTAGTGTGTAACACTCACCGATGGATCAATTGGGATTTATTCTTATTGTTGCGAGAAATGGAATGCATTGACTTGTTAATAAAAGAATCTGAATCTGAAACTGAATCTGGTAACAGAAGTTTGGGCAAGGAAGATTTTGGGAGGCATAAGACTACATATATAGCCATGATAGCAATCGTACTAAATTTTATCAATTCTTCTTCAGCATCAATTTGCGCCTAACCTCATTCCAAATATTTTTTACAGATATTACAGATATTAGAGCCAGTCTAAGAATAGGTACAAAGGGTATTACCATGAGGACCACTGGTTATGTCCAGATTTGATTTTACGACGGGCAGGTTTTCGTCGTCGGCCACTCCTTCTGATGAAACGTATTTTGTGAGCGAATCTTGTCTTGAATAATCTTCTGAGTTACTGAAATAAAAAAGGAAAATTAGAATGTTACTTGAGTAACATAACGAATATTAACGTATAGTTTGATAATAATAAATTATATCGAAACAATTGGGGTCTTTGCATTCCACATTTCCGATCCCACATTCTAGATTCTCTACGAATTGCCTATATCACCGTCTGTCCGACTTCCCCTGATAGGCGGAGGCTAAGCTTACGTGTCATTCTGTACACGATCCTTAATGTTGTCATTTTATGTAATTGTACTAATTATGTCAAGAAGTTCAGAATGAACTGTTACAGTAGTTAATTAATTTTGATGACGATGAGATACCCTTCTTTGATTGATTTAATATGAAATTTCCCCAGGGTTTCTGATTTTGATCCTTGATTGATATTTAGAGTTGTGTTATCACATTCCAGTTTGACATTGACTGTCATTGTCGTCAACGTGAATGGAATCAAAGTCCTTTCCTAAGAGGAAGTAATGTTGTTACAGTTCCACATGGAACTCAGTTCCAAATTTCAGTTCCTGGAACTATACTAGAACTGCAATTAAGTTGGAACTAGAACTAAAACTGGAACTATTTTACTCTTTGATGCAGGAAATGGAACTGGAACTATTGACGCTAGGAACTGGATGGAACTGAGTTCCAATTTAGTTCCTATGTAATATTTAAACGTAAAATTTTAACCACGCTTTGGCTCCAAAATTTGAGCTCTCCATTCGTCTTTCGTTCGTGTATTAATATAGAATACCAAAAGTCTATAATTTCATCTTGAGCAGCACAAAGGAAGTCGTACTCTAATACCCCAAGAGAATTCGTTTCAATTCTAATCTGGAACTAAGAAGGAACTACATGCGAACAAATTAGTAACTGGAACTAATGGAACTGGAACTTAAAAGGAACTAGAACTAGAACTGGAACTAAATATATTGCGAGTTAGGAACTAACTACATATAACTAAACTAAATTGCGTTAGTTTTCAGTTGGAACTGGAACTAACTGGAACTAAAAAGAACTGAAACAACACTAAGCGGAAGTCATTATTTCGGAAAGAATCTATTAACGAAATTATGTTAAAAGCATTAAAAAAGCGAAAGTTCCATAATTGCGGAATTTTGTGTGGAATTTCCGATAAACCTAAGTTTTAAATATGGCAGAGGTGACTTGAGAATATTATAATGCCATAATTATGTACTAGTCGCATTTCTTGATTTGTAGGAATACTGTTAGTATGTTAGTTGAATTTTATTTCATTTACGTGCACATACTAGAAATTAATTCTAGTCGAGACTTGTTAATTTCAGGATATCATGGTTGTTTCCTTCCATGCCTTACATTTTTAACTTCCAGTATGTTCTTCCCAACAATCCAAAAGGTTCACCGTAATTTTTTATTGATCTGCATACTAATTTATTGCATCATACGAACGTACATACATATCCGCAAGTCCTGAGTTTGAGATCAGATTCAGAAATAACTTGACTAGAATTGCACATTCTAAAATCTTAGGAACCCTTTGCACACATTTTATTTAACTAATTTCATTATTCTGTTACATTTCACAACTTTCCTTTTATATTTTTATCTACGAATACGGTTTTTCATGGTTTGTTATTGAATGTCAAAAAAAATATGTCTTTGACAAATGAATAATCACGTCCGCATTGTTTTTCAAAATTGGTGAATTCATGAATTAGCAAGAGATGTTAAAGACATTAAACTTGTATGAACTAAACTCTAATGAAAATCGGTAGTTAGTAATCACTCTTATCACATTTCCAAACCGTATAATAAATGCGTACAACGTTTCCAGCATAAATACAAGGCTACACAAAGAAAGAAGGATCCCTAGAATTTGGAATATGGATAAAACCTTCCCAGTTCGAACGGACAAATTCCGAGGTTGCATTGATTCATATTCATATATTTCCACATCTCTTGAAGAATTTATGTTAATATAAAATTCATTGACATGCTTGAACATAGAAACGATTCCAGACTCTCTCATACTCTGGAGAAGGGGCAACCACCGACGATTCA
>JAQFYE010003345.1:0-15573 GCA_034694305.1 Protaphorura glebata
CTGTGTCCCGGTCGAATCGGATAATCCGATCGACGGAATAATGAAATCGAATAGGGTGAGATACTTCTGACTCACCTTATATATCACAATCTACTACTTTGGTATAACCGTATTAATATGTAATAATGTATGTATATACATGTAAAGTAATAAATTACTATACGGTCGAAGTTTACTCCTATGTACACGGAGATAAAACCTGCATTTATTAAATGTAAAGGAGAAAAAAATTGCGAACACTGGAAATTACAAGTAAATAATTTCTGAAAATATTGCAGACGGTTGGATAGTGGCAAAAATACTTGAAGCGTTGCCTCGCTGGATGCCAGACTGATGCGTAGGGTGAGGAATGATGTGGATCAGGCTTCAGCAGAAATGGTTTGGAGTCGACCTCCAAGTTCCTTGACTAATTTCAGGGCAGCCTCACCGAAGGGACCCATTGTGTCCACCGCGAAGGGGAGGAACAAATAATGATATTGCATGGTGACATATTTTCTTTTACAAAATCTTATCGAATGCTACACGAGAAATCGTCAGATAATGATGTGTCAAATATTTTTACCTTAGAGTTTATACTGGGTACACAGTCATTAGCTCAATTTTACGCAAGTTACGAGAATCGATCTAATCATTGTCCTTGACCGTGCAAAAAATACGGCACGTGAAGGAGATTTAAATTATTAAATGCTCGAGGACTATACCTTGGTCACGCAACATAGTGTTTCATGAAAAAACATGGGATATTTGCTAAATCCACCTCGGGGAAAAAAATGTTGAAGCCACGTCATTTGATCAATTGGCTTTCAAATGAAAATCAAACTTTTATAGAAAATCCAATACAAATTCGACTGTAAAAGTAATTGGTGAATAAAGAAGAAACACGTTTGTTTACCTGCAATACTGAAAGAACTGGTTAGTATTACCAGAATTCGTCGAGAAGACTTAAAATTCGGGAGCCTATTTACTTAGAGGCTAAGAGAAGAGTGATGGTATTGCTGATTGTAACTTGAATGAAGAATAACCATGTGTATTTCTCTATAACAGAAAATGAACTGATTGAGATTGTTAGTGATCGACGAGATCTTAACCATGCGAGAAGCCATTTGTTGTTCATGGCACTAGCTTCGGTCTTTGCTGTGTCCAACAACTTCATTGACATGTCCATTAGGAATGAATTTTGGTGCGTAAATGAAAATATGAACAGTAGAATAGTCATGTACATGCAGACCACCATTATCAATAGAAGAGCATCGAAGTCTTCAACAAACTTGAGCACAGCCACATTGAGAATAATCAGCCAAGTGGACAAACTCATCATTCCAAATGCACATAGGAAATTTCCCATGAAACCATTGAGCATCATGAAGAGTAATTGCAAACATTGGAAATGAGCACACCATCTCTTATTTTCATTCTCCATGGCCCGAGAAAGTGAACTACAAAAATAAATGATACAAACGGTTATTCGTTACTTTCGTATCGGCGTACGCGAATAGAATAGAATAGCAGTAGTAAGAGTAAGCATAGCCAAGGCGTCGGTCAGAAACAAAAACGTTTTCACTGGGCGTAGTTTTATCATTACTACTTTTTACGAACTTCAGCCGCAAATATAGCATGTTGTTTTCGAAGTCGAGTTTTCGAATAAAATAGTTGGAAACCAAAGACACGTGAAATTCCACAACGGTGTTATGGTCAGCTAGGCTAAAATAGAGAATACACGTTTCCACATTACTATTAACTATACTAATGTCTATATTTTGTACATCGTAAATGTATTTCAACTATGATGGATAGGCAGGTTGATAATCTGGTATTATGCCTTTACACTTCAGCTTCTCTCCTTGTTATGTCATTGTTGTCTGGCATTATCTAATAAATGGAATAAAATAATATCACCTTAACATCTTAATGGACTTGAGGAATATAGTTGATGGGGCAATGCATGCGAAGATACTCAGCAAAATGGAAGCAACATGATGAAGGCCAATATAAAAAAACATCAGTGATCCCAAGAACGCGTTGAGCGTGGATTCTAAATTTTGATTGTCTGAATTCTGATATATCTCAAAAGTAATATTTCTTTCAGCGAGACAAATCGGAAGCACATCACTGAATGGATTTGTGGGGCATCTGAAGAACAAGACCATAACGGCGACAGGAACATTTATCACTAACATTCCAACGAGTGCCATTAGTATGAATGAAAGGAAGCGATCAAGTTTTTTGGGGTTCTTAAGGCTCCCATCAGTTGCCATCATATTAGCATAAGCCAAAACGTTGTTTGATAACTCAACCAGTTCATGACAGAAAACCGCTGCATTTAGCATAATACCTGTTAGGATTACGGAAATGATGAAGGCTATACATCGAACGAAGTATTTCTCCTCATGAAATTTCATCCGACCGGTTGATATGTCCATCCCAAGTAGGATGCCCTCAGCCAAGACCAGCAATATAATTGAGCCAATAGACAGGACTGAATACAACTGACTCCATTTGGAAGTAATTTTTTCCAGTCGAGATGTCACTTTGTTGAAACGAATTGGTTGTCCCGCACACTGACCGATATTTACATAAATTTCTACCGTTCTCATCAATTTCGGGAATAATGTGGTCGGTTTTCTTTTCCGTGCTTCAATTTCCTGAAGTTTGGCGTATTCTACCGGAATCTTGACCGTCACATCCTTGC
Organism: Protaphorura glebata; assembly: GCA_034694305.1. NCBI lineage: Eukaryota > Metazoa > Arthropoda > Collembola > Poduromorpha > Onychiuridae > Protaphorura > Protaphorura glebata. Next base: position 2,690 of record JAQFYE010003345.1, read on the forward strand.
TTGAATTATTTTTATCCGGAATATTTTCTTCCCATGGTCTCACCTTGATCTCCTGTACTTGCAATTCGATCGAATCCATTCTCTTACTCGAGTAACTCGACGGCGTGTAGATTTAGGAAAGAGAGGGTATTGCTTAAATCAGCTTAAAACCTACTCGGTGACATTTACAATAAGACGGTAAATCAAAATAACCAGAATATTTCGGAGAATATAATTTATGTTGATTTTTTAGGAGCTGAAGCCGGAATGTAGTCGGCAGGAAAGTATGGAACTTACAAAAATACTGGTTCTTTATAACTACTTGAGCTTAAATTATGAATTTTTATCATGACGCAATTGGGATATCGTGCACGGGCTCGTCCTCGCCTTCTTTAAATAATAGAAAATAAACAATTTTGTCTTCCACATATCTTCCTATCTTTGAATATTGCTTAATTTAATAAATCATTGTATTTCTACAGCGACATATTATACAAATGTGTTATGGCCGGTTCATTCTCTATCACGACTTTCTGATTCTCCGTAATAGTTAACATTAGGGCATAGATGTTGACCAGAAGGTCACGTTTTACTGGGAGGCTCATCACTATATGTCATACCATGTACTACCAGACTGACGGAAAGTAGTAGTGGCCAGTACAAATTAGTCAATTCGGCACCCCTTGAAAATCAATTCAGCTAAGCTACCCAGCTAATATGCAGAACTGAAGGGGTTCCTTTTCCTTTTTTTTACGTCAGTAAGGAATCAAACATGTGAACGCAATTTTAGTACTCCCTACTGCTGGAATCAGTGGCGGATCTAGGTATCGGTTGTAGGGGTCCAGACCCCCCCTGGAAATTATAATACTGACTAGATAGAATTGAGAAAGACTAAATATTTGCGTTAAAAGTACGTTTTACATGCAACATTATGTTAAAAACGGTCGAAAATATTTCTCACCTCCGGCGGCAGCTCCGCGGGGACCGCCACAAGCGGCGGGCGTTCCTTTCCCTGAACCATATGTGCACGCACGATTATTTCTTTGAACCCCCCTCACCCTGGAAAAATTCCTGAAGCCGCCACTTTCTAGAATACTGATTACTGATGTCTACCACGTCATCGTATCACATATATACTTGGCATTTTGAAGAAATTATTTAGTAATTTTGGTATTTCAACGTTGCTCATTGCCCCTACATTCCTAATACATACATAATGTGATAATCGACCAGTGGTCATCCGATATTTCCACTGGTGGACCCATTCGTGTGCATTATTTTGGGTTGATACTAATCTCACCATTTCAGGTCATACTTTTGATGAGACGAGAAGACTGTTAAAACCAAGAATACAATTATTTACAATCAAATGATTAATATTGTAATGCCACTGACCACATTTAAACTTATCCACACTTTATGGCTGCAAGTTTCTCCTGCGTACAATGGCATAGTCCGAAGTTTAGTTTTACTTATGTCTGGAGAACCGATTTATTCATTAGCCTTGACCAAGAATGCGACACGTGAAGTGATTTGAAATTAATGAATGCTCAATAGGTTTTCCTTGGTCATGCGACATATTTCTAATGCATTACAAAAACTTTATGTGGAACTACAGTGGAGAAAAAAAATCCAACTGGACACGAACATCCATTAAATTTATGAGAAGTAAACGTTTTCTGACAAGGTGGTTCCAAACCACTGACTACCACGAAAGTCAAAGTACTGTCATACCTGGTAAGACTTAAAGAAGGTCAGGGAAAGTTAAAAAAAATCTGAGAAATATTTGTTGAAAAACAAAGCGTAGAAATATGTCCAGAAATGTATCAGAATGAAGACACTAAGAAGTTCGGACCAACGTGTCCAATGCTGTAAATTATTAATAAACATTATAATAGGATGTACTATTGTTTATACATTTGGCAGTCAAGTAGCTAAATCAAGGGAAAACGTAAAACCCTTACGGATTTTAAGAAATATTTCACTTTAAAATTTGATACGTCAATAATTAATTTATAGAGACTGACAATCAGATTTGAGTTAATCCTGATTATTGATTAAGGATTATTAATCCGGATTAAGATTGATCGTAAATCCCGTCGTCCAAAATTGTACCAACTAATCCCAATCCTTAATCCCGAAGTTTCACCTATTTCAAATCAATCCGTAATCCAAACCAGATTTCAATATTTAATCCTTAATCAGGATTAATTAACATTAATCATGATTAATCTCTCCAATCGTGACTAATGTTGAGCGCATTTGCATTGTGCAATATCACATTTTCTTTCCAATGTTTTACCGTTAAATAATTCTTGTTAAGTTGGAAATTAATGAAACTACGTTTTTTGATTTGCCATTTGACAACAAAATGTTTGATGTAATTATTTAGAAAATGAATGGCACGTCCATACATAAATTAAATCAGTATTTTTAATAGTTAATCCTTGATCACGTCATTAATCCCGGATTAATTCAATCCCGGATTAATTCAATCCCGGAAAATTAACGGCATGAAAATATTAATCCTAAATATTAATCCACAAGCATTAATCCTTAATCCATCACCGAAATCAATTAATCACCCAACTCTGCTGAAAATGGAACCTCACGAACTGTAACACTAGGTTAAATCTGAAACTTGGTGGAGTTGTCAGTTAAAATAAGCAGATTCCGAATATCACAATGAGGTTTGACGGTTTGGTCACGCGCGACGCGGTCAAAGTCCAAAATCCCATGCCCCCTAATGCTTCGGAAAACAAGAAAAGTATCTACCATAATGCCGGAACTGGATGGTAGGTGCCTTACTTGTTTTGCAATGCATTAGAGGGCATGGGGATTTGGCGTTTGACTCGCCGAGCGGGTCGGAACCGAAATGGGGGCCCGAGTTATTATGATTTTCCGAGTCTGCATATTTTTATTGACCAATCCAACGAGGTTCATATTTTTCCCGAAGTTACAGTTTGCGAGGTTCCATTGTGAGAAGTATCTACGGAAAGGCGCACAAAATTGTTACTTTGTATTGTTTAAACAATTAATAGGACAAGCTGGAAAACAATGACGGATGATATTTATAAGTCATGCCAGTATTTTATTTACCAGTACCAGTATGAACCTAATATTCGGAGGATTTCCGATTCCCCAAACTGTATTCCTTCGCAGTAAACCTAATACAGTAGTAATACATTCACATGATTTAATATTGTAATAGTACACAAAATCACACCACTTAATAGACAGTGGCCATCGTTCAACATAAACTTTTCTGTGTTTGAACAAAATGGAATCGATCGAAATACATGTACAAAGTATTAAGGTGGTATCAAGTCAAGGAAGTAAGTCCACATGAATATAAATCAAGAAATGATGCCAAAGAATTCAGCACTCGTTTATCAGAATTTGGCAAATCCCCTGCGTTTCAAAGAAAACCGATCATTATATTCTAAAGGTTGATGAGAATTGTAAAACTACGTGAAGCTTGGTCAATATGCTAGACAACCAATCGGTTTCAACAAAGTGAAATCTAGATTGGAGTCAGTTGTATTCAACCCTTTCTATTGGTTCAATCTTTTTGTCGGTCTTGGCAAAGGGCGTCTTACTTGGAATAGATGTCTCAGCTGATCACACAAAATTTGGAACAGAGAAATATTTTGGTCGATCTTTGGCGTTCATTGCGTTGGTATTACAATGAATGAAGCCATTTTTAGTCAAGAACTTGTCGAGTTATCAAACAAAGTATTGACTTATGCCGATATGATGGCATCGGATGGCAGTCTCAAGAACGCCAAAAAGTTTGACCGGTACTTTTCTATTATGCCAAAAAGTTTATTTGGAATTTAACATTGATTGATATAGCAATCCTTCAGCGATGCCATACCGAGTTGTCGCTCAAATAAAAGCACTGGCGTTGTCGTCGGAAAATTATTGTGTGCCTTGGGAATGATGAGTCCACTTGGCTCATTATTCTCAATTTTGCAGTTACGAAATTTAATGTATTATTTATATCATTATATTTAACAATATATATTTAATAATATAAAATAATGTAGTTCGCGGTTGTGACGGTAGCCAATAAAAAAAGACTATGATATTTTCAGAATCGGAGAACGGAGAACCATTCCTAAATAAAAGCCAAATGCAGAAGAATGTTCGAAAATAACAAAACTAGTAAGACCTCAGAACTTATTATAACTGTGAAACATTTGGTAAGAGTTTTCCTGAGCTACAGTGCTTCCAGTTTCAACAATGTCTAGGTCATACGTTTGCTATGCACACGGTTGTGATGGTATTAAAAACTAACCTCGGGTTCATTCGTCCATCATTCGCCTTCATTGCCAATAAATTTTTTACGTCATCCAATACCTCCATGGTTATACGTGTCCCTGTCCCCTGTAGAGTGTGAGTTGCATTTTATCATACAGCCAACTCTAGTAATGTTGGAAATAGGAAATGGTCTTCTGTACATTGCAGGCATTACATAACAAGTATGAAAATCTGACGCTGGAAACTACTACACGTCTGATGAGCGTTATGCCACTCTTTCACTTGACACCTTTTAATCGTAGAATGACAAGGGCACCCGTGACAGTATTACTGCGTTGCCATTAGCACATGATGCCTTTACCTACTTATTCTACAATAAATATTCAATGATAAACCAATAAATAAAAAAATTCAGTCTATTTCCTGTACAAATATGTCACGCGTTCCATGTCAGTCGTATCAGTTTATTCTGTGTCAAACTTTCTGAGTGAAATCACGAGTACAATTTGTTGGGAATAAACTCCTATGATGTAAGTATGTCGACGTATAAGTAAAGTATTATTTCCAATTTAAGCTTTATTGTTTCTTCTTCTTCAAACCATTGTCCGCCTTGGCCTTGGGTCCACCACACAATGCTCTTTTCACACATCGTAACGTCACAAACAAAATATAAATGGCGGTTGTGGCGGTTGCCAATAAAAGAGCTATGACATCAAGGGAATGGTATTGGAAGAAATTGAGATCTCTGGCTGGAGAACGAAGATGTTTGGCACCTGAATGACACAAAAGATTAAATTAAATAGAAATAAATAAATATATTATAATAAAAAAATAGTAAAATAATAATAAATTTAGCCCTATTTGTAGACATAGCTTACCGTTATGTCTGAGTACGTACTCGGTCCAGAACACAGCTCTATCCAATGGCTTATCGGGTTGATCTCGGAAAACTTTGGACAACTTCTCCACATTTGTTTTAAATTCTGGTTCCTTCAAAATCTTCTTCACCGCATCCACGATTAAATCCGGAGTGAGTTGATTATATTCAAGAGTGATCCCAAATCCAGCCGTTTCTGCCTTGGCCATGTTCATGTTCTGATCTGCAAACATTGGGATTCCAATGAGTGGAACTCCATGGTAAACGGCCTCTGTCGTACTCCCAAGCCCTCCATGTGTAATAAAGCCTTTGATTTTCGGATGTCCGAGCACATCTTGTTGTGGAAGCCATTTGCTCAATTTCACATTTGGCGGCAAGTCGTCCATTTCTTCAGTCTCCCATTTCCAAAGAACTTTTTGCTTCAGTTTTCCGAATGCTTCCAGGAAGACTTTTCGTTTGTGGTCTGGCATGTTGCTTCCTTTGAGTGCAGATCCCATGCTGAACAGGATGAAACCGTCTTTACCGGAACTTGCCACGAAATCTTCAAGATCCTAGAAATAAATTGAAATAAAAATGAAACAAAAACAATAATAAAGAAATATAAAAAATCTCGAATTACCTTAGGTAACGGTTTTCCGGGTCTACAATGCATTCCTCCTACTTCCACAATGTCCGGAAGATACGGCCTAGGTTGACCGAGACTCAGATGAGAATTAGCTAACATGAGACCCGTCCTTTCTTTCAGAATTTCGTCACTAGATGGAAGAGTCGAATCATTCATTTTTTCCCTGTAGAGGGCCTCCACACTTGGTTTGATGTAATAATCCGAGAACGCTAGTATTACCGCTTCAACCAAAAAATTGACGGTCCGTTGATAAAAGGTCATGCCTTGACTGTAAGCCGTCATTATATTGACAACAAATGATGGGGGAGATGGAGTGCCCATGACTGAACTGACCCAAGATGGCGGCGACGCCGGGCTGACGAGGATGAATGGAGCATTGAATTTGTAGGCGTAGCCATACGTGCACTCATTCATCAGTGCAGGGATTATGATAAGATCGAATGATTCCTTCAGGAGCTCTTTGACCTGTGGAAGGTCATAAGTTCGGGTACATATTGTGGTTATCGCTTCTAACATTTTTATTGGGTTCATTTGGCTATTCTTTTCCTTCATTTCGAACAAATCTTGTCCGTCCTCAAAAACTTTCATGGCGTCCAATGTAATGATTTCACGGAGTTTCTTCGAGCCGAAGCCCACGGATGCCAGGACTGTGACTTCATGCCCTCTGCTAGCCAATTCGTTCAAAAGTGGCTCGTATGTGATTTTGTGACTTTTACTTGAGAAAAAAGCGATGTTTAATATTTTGGCGGAGTTGGACTCATTCGAGACACAAAGGAGAATTAAGAAAGATGGGAAAACCGCTATTAACTTCATTTTGAAAAAACAGGATTTCTCTAAAAAAAAATTGTAAGTTGAGTTTTACACTCTGAATTAAATGAGATTGTGTGATGATTTATTTTATAGTGGATGGACTTGTTATCTTGTGACTGATACTGGTGATATAAATTTCACAACTATTACTAAAAGTCTGGTCCTGTGAAATGCAGGCTCGACGTTACGTTTCCACTTCATACTTTTTGTTGACTGAAATCACAAGGACGCTCGTGATAGCATGGCATTCCCGTTGTCACAAGATTAGTTCGGCTCAAATTTCAATAACACGTGCGTTATGGTTACGGTGAATCATATACTTTGATCCTGTTATTTCATGTTATAGGGTGAAAGGTCGTCAAAAAAAATTATTGGCAACAAAAATAATATTCATAGTGTGTGCTTTGGTTATTTCCTACGGAATTTTTCATATACCACTTAAAATATTCTTTATTGGATTTTTGTACCGATTTTGACAATGCAAGAATATTTGCATCTTTTAGGTTTCTTTCATCGAATTCCACCGGTTGGGATGGAATAGGTAAACGCATGATTTGAATCACCCTGTAGTATTTATTATGACAAAGAATTTTTAATGACAAAGCACGACTTGATTTGGTGAACAATTGGCAAGGAAAAATGACCTGGCTGTCTAGTGGTAAATTGACTGAGACTCGAAGTGCATTTTTACATTGTGAACCTCATACTTTATGACTGGCTCCGAGTAGTCAAAACTGCGAATTTTATTATTAAGTACTTACTAATAAGTGCTCAACCGATTTGGTAGAACAAACGATCAATTCTGGAGACAAATGTGCGTGATGATAAGAAGTGAAATCACGAAATAAATACAAAATTCAGGAAATTGCGTCTGCTAAAAAATGTTAATAAGTAATTTCGATATTTCAGTAAAAACATTCATTTTGAAAATCCATTTCATGATTCAGAAACTATGAATTTTTGTAAGCCAAGCATTCACTTGGATCGCCTTGTACATGTTGACCATTACATTCGCGTCAAATAGGTGTAGCGATTGCGTACTGATTTGTCACATGCAACTTATTACAGCTTTCATAATTTTGAAAAAAAAAATTGTTTTACGTGAACCAAAATTTGTATTTTGTATTCAGTAATCTGTATAACTTCGGATTGCCTTTGTGAATGCTTATTGCGTGACAGTGACAATAATACCTGACTTCATTAAAACACTTTAATTCTACTATAAATCTCTGCACCATGCCAGGAGAAATCCTGACATATTATTAATGGACGGATCGTGTAGGACTTTAAGGCAAATGCAAAAATGCATAATTTATACTAGCCTGGACTAAGTACAAGGGAAGTCGGCATGGGATTCCGTTTTGATTGATTGCCCTCGATTTCTCGTATCCCATGCATTGAGTGACCTCAGTGGTGAAACTCGGAGTTTCAATTCACAATCCCGTTGGAGACCACTCAAGGGTCACTCTAGGGAACAGATTGCCTCACCTCGCGAGACCTGTGTCATTTGTTGACCCAACCGTGATTCATTGACATCCTCGGGTCAAATACGCAGATTCCTAGAATAACGCGAAGCAAAAGTCGTCTGGTGTCCATCAAGACATAAAACGAATAAAATATCGAGGGAATACCGACATGAACGGTTACAACCTTACCCTGACCTCCCGTGTCCTTTACACGTGGAGGACAAAGAAGCGAGTTGAGAAAGCTGTGAAAGTAGAACCATGTTTTCCGCCTTTGAACTTTTGTTGAATTATTAAACCTTTTAAGGGAAATTAGAATCCTATGTTTTAAGGAGGAGAATATATTTCACCATTCCTAAGAAATCGATCTAGAAAGTCCACAGTTGCTGGACTGAATTCACTGTGTCCACTTTCTGTGATTTCTCTTCACGAAAAAAATGTCTTTTGAATCCATACGTTCATTGTTGTACTTTACTGTCCGTGTCGGATGTTTCGTCAAATTTGGTCCATATTTTTGGGATAGAAAACGAGAGAAATTATGTGGAGCGAGCAGAAGCGGGATCATGGCTTGGATATTCGTCAATATTATGTTGCTCGCTCATTGGCTATTACTTCTTGCTGCCTTCAAAATGCTTGTCAGCACTTCTGCACTGTTCATCGAAATTTATGTGCACATCCTGGCCATTCTTGCTCATGGAATCCCCATCCTCCTCCAGAGCGTACTCGCCACCAATATCAATGAAACTGCGTACCTCGTCAACAATTATTTTTCATTCATTCACATCATCCAATGTAAATTCATTTCTCAAAATCTCAAAGTTTTCGGGTAGTGAAGTAGAAATTTCTTCTTTATTTAGGTAAATTCATGAATCAAGGAGCCCCGTCACTGGACCCCATCGTAGACAGAATAATCAAACTCTATGGCCTTGGCAGTACGATGTTTGGAACTCTCGTCCTCATATTGTACATGTTTGATCCGACCATGTCATTCTTCGTGACTGCAAAGATCTTGAACCCTGACCCGAGTCCAATATTTCAATATTTCGGCTTCCTTTTCACTGTGTGGGTTGAGTTCGTTATGATTGTGTCCTACGTGTCAATCCCGCCAATCCTTCTCAACGCAGTCTCTACATTCGCGGCTCTTTTGAAGGAAGGAAGGTGATTCAAATTAATTTCACTTGAAGATTCCAATTTCCACCATACTAATTGTATGACTTTTCTCAATATGACAGACCTGGAATTCATAGCAAACACACCCGAAATACTTTCCGATCTCCCCGGACAGTTGTGCACTTCTACAGATGCGCCCAACTCTTCCTTCACTTGCTCAACCATATCGGTCGTGATTTGTTCTTCATCGGCACCAATCTCCTCCTTGCTGCTGGCGTCCTCTGTTTCTGTGCTGTCATTCGATTTCACCAAGACATGGACGTGATCCTCCTGAATATGGCAGTAGTGGCAGCCGTTCTCTCAACATCGTTCCTGGCGCTTCTTTACATCAAGCTGGGTGATATGTACAGTGTGTCCAACAAACTCAAATATGCTTGGAAGCGCCATGCCCAGAACATGAGCGGATTTGACCGGACGGTGATGATGAAGTACCTCCGGTCTTGGTCTCCTCTCAGGATCAAGATTGGATCCACCGGTTTCTTTGCCAAACCGGCAACACTGCGTGTTTTTCTCAAGATGTCTTATTACACCAACAAAACACTCATGACTTTGAAGAAACACTGAATTTGTGTACATCCCCTACGTTGTTGCTGTCCTTTTTTACAAAAATTTAACCTAGCCAGGATATAATACAAACGATGTTTTTATGATTCATCGAGTTTGAATGATAAGTAACATTTATTTTTTGAATTACTATTACATTTTCTTGTCATAATTTATCACATACACATATTAAACTCGGGTCAGGTAGAGATGGGAATTTAGAAACCATTTCCACAAAAGGCCTTTCAACACACACACGTAAGGCCTTTTGCGGAAAAAATTCTTAAATTCCCATATCTGTACATGACATCACGACAAAACCGGCTCGAGATATTTTACATACTGCGTTAGCACAACTGAATGAACTTGCAGACACCAAGTCAAAATTCGGTGATCACTTGGATATGTTCACTTGTAAGCCAATGCTAGAATTAAATACCATGTTCTTTCAACCAGGAAGTTACAAAATTTTCCTAAACGACAATATTCGTGGATAACATGTCACGTTGTTTTCTGTTTCTCGGTGTTGCCCATTTTGAGAGTTTTGTCGGCATTATGTTTGAAGCACAACAGCACACATTTACACGTGGAGTTAAAATGAAAGGAAGGAAAAGGAAGTTATTCAGTGCTCATAATTTAATATGTAAATGACGTGGGGACGTGACGTGGGGACGTGACGTGTCACGCTTAGGTATGACGTAGGCTGATCTGAAGAGGGGCGCATCATATTTTAGTGTACAACAAAGTACAATGTTTCCACGTGGCGTGCTAGAAAGCGTTGCAGGCACACCCAATTTGAATAATTGTGCTTAAAAATGGGATCCGTATACATGAACGAGCCAGTAATCGAGAGAGAAAACACTGTCTGTAGACCGGAAGTATTGGAATATCGGTAGTGCGAACAACGTGTTCATCAGAAAATTGTTGAAAAATCTCATCTGTTTAGTACTACTATAGAAAATAATATGTAGAGCATAAAGATCTGAGATACACGCCAGGTAGGAAGACATTATCTTGGCTTCTTAATAAATGCAATTGCCTTTAAGTGATCAAGCTTCTGAAACACTCTAACGTCATTGCCAAAAGGTACTACTTCATACCTTGCTTGCCAACAACATATTCATTATAGTTACAACGAACAGTCGCGACTGAGTAGCAGCCCGTGGAATTCGATAAGGTTCAGAGGGTCTTTTGAATGATAGAGTTAGTATATTAAACTTGTTGTAGAGAATGGTAAAGTAGGAATAGTTGAGAGGGTGCACAGAGTGGAAAAGTTTTGAATGGTTGAGAGTGTGCAGAGAGAGGACACGTGGGATTCGTTATGGGAATGTGCAGAGTGGTCAAGTAGATGGGGATCGAGACGCAAGAGTGGTTGAGAGGGAGTTAGATAGTATTAAAGATGATGACGTACAATATGTCAAGTATACATAAGACTTATTCGATTCGTCAAAATGTAATTGAGAAAATTTGGTTCAGAGTGGTCACTATAGACTGCCAGGGGCCGTTTTGCAACCGCATACCCGACACTACTTATACGGCCAGTTCGAGCTTCATATGCATATATTTAAGTGTTGACATCTACATGCGAAGCCGACTAAGCAATCTATGATTTAATACAAAACATTTGCTCCGTTCTCAATGTTCGTGACTGCTCTTCTGAATAATTAATTATTCCAAATGAAATTAGAATTTCATAATTTACTGTAGAAATGGGCAAGTCAGAAATCTCAAGGTATAAGACAAGTTCGCAGTTGTTTTACAAAATCTGCTGAGTACGGAGTTACTCTTGTACATATCAAAATAACCCAAACTACTAATGATTTTTCTACAATGACCCTATTCATTTCTTGGCGTCCAATGTTGTTCTGACACAGGATTACTGATGCTTCAGACATTATGTAAAATTTAGTTTTCCTTCGCAATTGAAAGCATGATTTGGCTTTTCATACGCTCGTTGCTGTACATGGCTACTCGGGCCGGAAGCTCCTTAAAATTGGTTCTCTTCACCTGGAACGGCAAACAAGAGAAATTGTGCGATCCGGTTTCATCGTTTGGCTTCTGGTCAACATGATCTTGACCGCTCACTGGACTTTCCTTCTTGTTGGTCTGAATATCCTTATCTCGACTAGAGCGCCATTTGTTGTAATATATACCCGCATCATGGCAATGATTGTTCATGGAGATGCTTGGAAGCTTGGAGACTCAGAAATGCTTGGAAGCGTGATGCCGAGCGCATGAGAGGGATAGAGCGGAAGTTTATGAGGAAATCGATCCGCTCTTGGCCCTACTCTGAAATTCAAGAATGGATCAGTTGGATTCTTTTCCAAACCGACAACCCTGTGCGTCGCTCTCAGGATGTCGTTTTACAGCAACAAAACACACACGACTTTGAAAAGTCGTTGACACTTCTGGAATTCCGTATTTCCAATTTGACGACCTACCGCAACATATCACATTACACTGCTCTAGTCATATGTCTTCAATATTTCATTTTATTCATTCGTGACTGCTGACGATGTCCATTTTCGACAGAGTAGTTATATCGTATTCAATTTGTACACGAGCGAGTCACACACTATTAACACTAGCGGAAACACTAAAACATTATAATTCAGAGTACTCTTGGTCAAAATCAATTGATTCCAAGGGTATTACTGGTACCAACTTCGGGTATCATTATAGGCACACATCTTCTTCCGGCTTCCGTCACTAAGTAAGCAAGATGGGTGTAGTTCACTAGCACTTCACGTGTCATGAAATTCGGGCCAGAGTGTGTGTCAATTCATTCCAATTTTGAATATTAGTACATTCTAGGAATTTAGTGTACAACTAATTCGTGTCAAGAGATTTCAAAGTCGTAATCATTTGTTCAACACGCTATCGGATTACCTTTTCTTTAGTGTCAACCTCGCAGTACATTTTAAGAATTTTTCGACACTTCTAAAGTTTGATGTGTCTGCGTTACTCAAAATCTTAGCATGGTGATACATATATAGGCAATGTAGAGTTTTGCACAATTTGGATACCAAGTATGGACTTACTTAAGAAGTATGAACTAAAATCGAGTTACAAAATTTTGTAGGGGAGAGCTGGGACAGTTGTAACAGAGGACGATTGTAACAGAGCCTCTCATTCTGTTTGTGTTTGGATTCTA
>JAQFYE010003346.1:0-15573 GCA_034694305.1 Protaphorura glebata
GAGTTGAAAAACTGGCGGGAGAGTATTTGCCAGCGATACACGTGAGTTTTCCCGGTCCGTTCCAATTTTTTATGTTTATATGACTTTTGTGTAGCGCGCGCAATAGATTTTACAAAAAGTTGGAATAATTAGCCCTGCCTACCCTACCAAGTTCATAAACAAATCATCTTACAATGTTAGCTCATGCTCGTTTGGAAATCAGAAAAAATGAACTCTTGGATTTCTGTCACTAAATAAACACTTTCTTGTTCCAAATTGAGCACGGGCTAACCATGAAAGGTGAAATTGGATTTTTAAACGGAATAGCTCTCCCTAGATCCCACAGAAGATTCGATACAAAATGCATTTATTATTACACTTTTAAGTACGACTCCTCCTAATTAGTCTGCCGGGGGAAGGGGGGGGGGGGCAGATGGTACGAGCCACCCTGTACATTAAACAAAGGTTTGGAAAGACATTGGAAGGAACTGGAACTGTTTATGATCGAAAAATTTCAGTAACTTCACAAAGAAATGCATTTGGAAAATATATTTCGAGGAAATTATAATTTCCTCCTTCCTTATAATTTTGGTTTGTGAAGTGCAACCGACAAAACGTAAGACTTCTTGGCCTGATTACTACATGAGAGAATTCATTAACCATGAAGTAAGATTTTCAAGAATTCGAAGAATTTACGAAATATGCAAATGATTGAACAAAATTGGTAGTAGTGGAATTAAAGTACGATTTTTATTTCATTGAAATCGTTTTATCACTCAACTCACAACTGTCGATCTATTCAGTCTCTTCCGAATTGCCTGAACATTATTCGAAAACTCAAACAAGTAAAATTTAAATTATATTTCACACAAACGTCGGAGTGGCAGAATGATTAAGTAACTATAAAGTACTTGTTTGAACAAATTCGTTTCCGCAAAACTTAAGTATGAGCGGTGCATATAAAATAAGTATATAAAGTTACCTTAAATTGGTTACTAAAGCAAGTTACAAAAAATTCTAACTTAAATTAAATTAAAACATGAATAAAATGATGAGGTAAACCAATACAAAAAATGAATCAAGTACGTTCCCCATGAGAATCCACTGTTAAATGCAATCGGTAGCTATACTAGTTTTTACAAATGACACCGACAGAATTAAGATTAATTGATAATTAGTTTAACCGGATAGTTAATAGTGGATTTGGCAAACACATAAATAATAATGACACATTAAGAAACTTTAGCAATCCCATGACTAATTGAAAATTCAGTTTTAATCCGACTTGTAATTTTCGAGGAAACAACATTATAACACTAACAACGGAGCGACTGGGATAGTTTCGTTATTAAATATTTGCGAACTCATCCAACAAGTTGTTAAAAGCCAAGGTTTATACTCCATGATTCTCACGGATTTCTCAATAAAAATCCATGCTATCTGATTTTGGGTACTCATCAGAAAGGGAAGACTGCAAAATGAAAACAAAAAAAAGCCATCGAATATGGTAAATCAAAAAAATTTATAGAAATTACGGACACGCAAATTAAAAGAATTTAACAACATCAAACATGAGATTGTCCATGCTGGCGACGAATCCGAACTTCCAACGACCAATTATAAATTCACAATAATTTTTTAACTATAATACTCTTAGGTTGTTTACTCACAGTTGTGTCAAGGCCACCTCGCTTTTGTATCATCTCTAAGCGTTTCAAGTACACCCCCGCACGATCGTTACCAGTTTTAGCTTCGTTGGGATTAGGTAAGGAAGAGAAAAAATCTGGAAATCAACGTTACCAAGATTTTGTCACTTTTAAATGAACATATTTGCCATGATCGTCAGATCGTCGAAGTCTTACCTTGTATATTATTATTTGAATTGTTCGTCAAAGTATTGTCAGGTTCAGGGACTCGGTTGTAAGGACTTGCACTTTCATCTGAGCCATCAGTCGATTTACGAGACATTTCACGCGATATTAGTTTATGTAAATATCTCTCAGCCTCCGTGTCCTTTAATTCTGGCATACTTGCCATAGCTGTGATAAAAACGTCATGTCCCAAATTCATTACCAAGGCATGAAAAATAGTTTTAATTGTTTTGAGCGGAGTTTCATTTCCAGTATTAAATGAGTTCAGAGGATGACTACGAAAGAACGCATTGAATTCTTGTAGACAACTTTTAACATCAAACACATATGCTTCATCTTTGATCCAAATCCCAAATTGTTTCAACAGCTTCCACTGACACTTCATTGTGAGTTCCAAAAGACGTGGTTGGGAATTCATTCGAAGAGCCTCGTTTAACAATCGTACTAGAGCCCTATAAGAAATATAAATTAATCTAAAATCTTATCATTTCCTTAAAATAATTTGTAATAAATAACATACGGAATAGTTGCATTCGGGTCTGATCTTTCAATAACACGAACAACCAACACATTAATATGCCTCACAATCGTTCCAGAATCTGTGAGGGCAGTGATACAGGGATCCACGATAAGAAGTAGAAGATGATAAATTAAATCCCTCAGAATGTCCTTGCTAACTTGGAGAGGAAGTAAAGTTCCCTTGTAGAACTAAACGTTTACAAAATACCAAATTCAATTCAATGTCAAACAATGTGATTAATTTGGGCCGAGTTGAATGACTTACTGTTTGAAGGAGATGCACTATACACCGGTACACTTTATTAATCTCTTGAATATTGCTCGAACGTTGATTCTGAAGCAATGGTTGCAGTCTTCTCATTTGAGTCGTGACCATCAACAAAAGGTGATCAGCACGAGTTACCATGACCTGTATGAAATCAGTTGACTTGAATGGTAGTTCAAACGAGACCATATTCAATAGAAAATGAATAATTACGTTCGCCACCGCAGCATCTCCTATTAACGCCTCTACTTGTACAATAGCCTCCAACACTTTACGAAGATCAGAATTCCCCATTTGTGACACGACTAAGTCAATACTTTGACATGCCCGTTGTGGAACAACGGTATTCGTCCTTCCAGTTTGAACTTGCAAGACCACACTAATTGTCAAATTACAAAATGCAAAGGGTAATCATAGAACCGAAATTAATGAGGTAGGCAATATTTGATTTGAAGACAAATTCATACCTCCTCTTTGGGAGTGTAACTGGAGCTTCGTGCTTAAGATATTCAATGTCTGTGTCAAAGAGTTGGAGCGGAGGCATTGGCTCCAAGTCTTTAGCTCCAAACATATTATCGATAGCTTCAAAATCAACGCGATACTCTGGCGGGCATGTCCACTTTCTATTCCTTAATTTAACAATCAACAAACAATCTGAGAATTAAATTCCATTACTACAGAATTAAGTTTCAAAGTTGGTCAAGCCACCTAAACTTCACTAATCTCAGGATGGCAGAACCACTCAGAGTATCCTTGGGATTTTTCATTTATGGTTACAATTATATGGTACATACTTTAGGAAAATGAGTTCAAATGTCATATTTCCAATTGTGTTAAGTAGATGACATATAAGGTATCACGGACAAATTCAAGGTTTTAAATACAGTGTGACTAATGGATGTATGCCTACTTTTATTTATATTTACCAAGGCAGCTCTGATGAGTTTATGGAAAAAATAAATTGACGAGTAGGGTTTCTTTCGTATTTTTGTTATGGCTATAGACCCAAACAGAAGACCAATGTCTCTGCTATGTTATTCCACAGGGTGTCAACAGTTTCTCGATGTTTGGTACGAACGTTAAGTAGCGAACGTATTAACAAATTATACAGGACGGCCTTTATGGCCCTCAACTACTTCCATGGTAAAAAACCCATACAAAGTGAGCAACAACAATTATCGTCCAACCGAGATATAGAAATCTATAATCTATACTAGTGGATTGACCGGAATCCCAATCCCAATTGCCCAATTCCCATATTAATACACTTGTACCACTTCAAATTGTCACCAGTTAAATAAGTATAGCATCACCATATCAGAACTTAAAATTACAGTGCCACAAAAGACAGGAAGAGTGTAGGCGCAGGAATCACAAAGGATTTATTAAAGGAGCAGCTTCAAAATTACAAACTAGGTAATTTTGAGGAAGAATGATTACTTTTACTAGTCAAGAAGGATTAGGCAAGGATGATTAAAATTCAGAATTTTTCACAAATAACTTGTTTAGAATTTGTTCACTTGGGATTTTGAGGAGAGGAAGGTGGAAGTAGATTATCGACGGTGAACGATGCGGAGGAATAAATAACCATAGTTTCGGCCAATGTAGAGAGCTAAGGCAAGCACAGCAATAAATCCCAAGGTGGCAGACATGCTTGGGTAGAGGTATGGTTCTTCATACCTTCGTGTGGGGAAGTAGTCATCCTCTTCACCTTGGTCCTCAGGAGGTAAATCAGCAAGACAGATGGACTCATTCGGCATTCGAATATCATTTCTTGGAGCACCTGTGAATGTGTTCACTCCAAAACCCCCAGGTGAGCTATCGGCCTTGGGCATTGGCACAGTCACCAAACTGTCAACAGGTGGTGAAGGTACATTTGGGATCATAGAGTTCGGAGGGGCAGAATTTGTTGCTGAGATAGGGTACAATGGTGGGTTTGAAAGTCGAGGGGCATTCAAATGTGTTGATACATCTCTTTGTTTCGCCATTCGCTTGATTCTTTCGTCCAACAAAGACTGATCTTTATCAGCCAGCTGCAAGTGAATATACAGATGTCGTATCAGCTATCGCACTACTTATATGGCATGGAGGAGGGACTGAAGATTAGACAGTTCGTATTTCGATTTACCTGTCCAATCATCTTGTAAATCTTATCTCCAGTCAAGAAATAAGCCTCAACTACACAATTGAGTGCTGAGTTACGCACGCCAGTGTCCCTGTCAGATATTTGTCTCGCAATATCCTTAAGAGCGGATGCAGGAGTTGGTTGGCAGACGCTGAGAGAATATGTCGAGATCATATAAGCAAGCTCATCCAAACACTCCGAACGTTGTCGAGCATTCTTCGACTTGAGTCCGTCCAGAACAAACCCAAAGATCTTGTTGGGATGAGAAACGCTGTGCAGTTGTCTCAGAATAGCATGAACGCTTTGCCGAATATTGTCTTTAGGATCACCGATCTAGGATAAATACAGAATGATTTCTTGAAGGAACGAACCAGACACTCCAGAGAAATGGCAGAAAAGAAGGAGAACGTCTTATATACAAACTATCCAGTACTACACACATTAACTAACCTTGTTCAGTAAATATGGCACAAACGACGAGCCCTCCAGGTCGGTCATTTGATACCCTTCATCCGAAAGCCCTTGCAAAGCTTGCGTGACGTAATCCAAGCTTTTGATAAGAACTGAAGGGTTGGTGTCAAAGAATCGAAGACTCAACCACTTTAAAATCAAGTCAAAGTTGTACATGGTCGTATCAATACCCAAAGCATATTCCTGTTATCAATTTAGAATACAAGCTGTCAATAACTGAATTCATAATAATATCAATTATTGTAGAACAAAATAATTCAATGCAGTCATCTAACCTCACAGAGAATGTCCAGGGCACGAAGATGAAACTTGAAATCAGTATTGAACATGAGACTAATCAAGTTCTTACTGATGCCACCGTTGGTCATGAGCTCCCTCAACAAGTCTACAAATTCCTCACGCGGAGCAGTAAATTGCCAACGTAATGTCTTTAGTTTCATTTCATCCAAAATTCTCTGCTGTTTTTGATTATTTCTCGGTAAATTGAGTCCAACTTGTTCGTCAATAGCTTTCTTTCCAGCGGGGCTACTCTGCAAATTATTCCAAAAATTTTAATAAAGTGACGTATGATATAATATTACGTAATCTAGATTAAAAAGATCATATTTCTAGAATTTACCTTAACCTTTGTTGGAGCTCGGCCGCCCCCCTTGGGTTTGCCAACTTGAGAGGATGATGTTTCTGGGGTATCGTTTCTGCTATTTTGCCCACTATCATAGGTCTTGTTAAAAGATTTGTCCACCTTGTACGTTGCTGTACTCATTGCAGAACTTTTTGCAATCTGTGTATTTGCTCGATTCGTCTGAGTACTCGTTGGTGGCTTAGCCGGTAAGTTTGGTCTAGCCTTATCCAGTAATCCTTGCACGACGGTCTTTGAAACTGGCTGCGAAATATAAGAAAATGATCATGCACTCGTATAAAGCAGTACCAGCAGTTCGTCTGTTTGTCTGTCCTCACGCATGTTTTGAGAAAACTACTGAACGGTTTTTAGTGGGACAAACAAAAAATTCAAAAAGTCTATTCCTCTGATGGGGAGAAACGAGAAATGACTACATTTTTAATCACTCATTTGTGAGAAAAAAACTAATGGACAGAATTAGACGAAATCAGTGTCAAAATGTATCAAGTACTGACCCGACCTTAACTAAGGCCGGTCGCCAGTATTAGATAACAGTCCAGTCCCAAAAAAAGCTCAAGTAAATTTTACAAACAAACATTATCACATAGACTGCAGGAATTGGAGTTTAGGCTTGTCTAGTGCATTCTTACCTTGAGACGGTTAGCAGCCTTTGTCATATTATCAAAACCCAACTGAATCATAAAGGACAAGATTGCATCTTGCGCACTTTTCCGGACTTCCACATTACGGTCTTCAAGGCAAGAGTACAAATGTGGAACACAAGCGTTCAGGTCTTCTTTGTTAAAACTTTTAACTAAACACGACACAAAGACAAATAATTACCATTATTTCGAAACGGTCAAGCATACGAATAGCTAAACTAAACTTACGAGTAGGTAACTGTGTATTCAACCAATTGAAGAGTTCGATTCTCACATAAGGACTATTCCCCTTCAACGCATCAGCTAAAAATTCTCCTTGAAAAAATTCCTCTACGCCAGCATTTTCAGCCCAAGCATTTAAACAAGCGACGACACTTGATCGAACATTTGTCTGAAATGAATACAAAGTTCAAAACCCAATAACGTACAAACAAAATCCATCATTTATTCTAACTACCTTCTGGTCAGACAGTCCTGTCAACATGTAGGGTAATAGAGTTCTCAGATGAGTCTTGCAGTGTGGTCCGAGCGCGGCAGCCAAATTTTGAGAAACAAGAAACGCATTGGCGGCAATATTTCGATTTGAATCTTGCAGACGTGCGCCAAGGGCTGTTGGTAGCTCACCTAAGTGAGGCTTAATGTTTTTAGCCTTGGCTAAGATGGCTGAGATTTTATCCAAAGTTTCATCCCGAAGCTTCCAGTTCTTGTCCGACAATTTCTCAATCAAACTCTCCGTAATTTCATGACTGATATCGACACGACACTCTTGATCATCTCCAGGAATTGGACTTGTTCTGGAACAAGGCCCTTGTTCAACGTCCTCTGAGTATGGATCAGCAGGAGTCACTATTGTTGAGGCTGGTTGTTTAACACAAGTTCCAGTATTTCGAGCTGGAATCTTACGCTTCACAACACCAGAAGGACCACCTTTGTTAGGCGGACCTGAGTCGCTTGACTTGGCTGACACCGCAGCTGGTTTGGGTGCAGCTTTAGCAACTCCAGTTGGCCTCTGAACCATAATCACAGCCTTCTCTGCAAATTCCTTCACCTAAACAAAAACTTCATTGAATATATTATGTTCGTTGAGGCTTATTTATTACTTTTTTAAAACAATACTTACTTTCTGAAGTTTGATGGCATCCAAATCTGCCAAGTAAGGATTCAGGGACTTTTCACCAATTGCTTTCAAAGCAACCCCCAAAGCTTCAGCAGAAGCATCTCGTACAACTGGATCTGCACGATAACAAATCATGCATTACAATTGGAAAAATATCGAGAGAAACAAAGAAAAACTTCTCATCCAGACCGTACCAGGTTCATTAAGGTTAACCAATAAAGCCGAGAAGTATGGTTTCATAAGTTTCTTGTCATTCAGGGTTTTCAACACAGTTTTAGCAAAGCTTCGAGCCAAGAGAAGTGATGTTTCCGCCTTCACAGCAGGATTCTTGTTTCCCAATGCTTCCACTACATCTTCCTGTATAGCCTCTAATGTTGTCTAAGCGAAATTATAAATGAATTTTTCAAAAATGAAGAAGAACGAGTGAACCGAAAGACGACGATGACTAAAAGTTTCTTAAAATATCATTTAAATTACCGCTGCGAAGCAGGCGTCCGATGCTTCTCTCATTGCAGTCAAAACGGCTGGTTTCTTCTCCTTGAATTTTTCAAGAATGGTACTAATGCAAGAAGCTGCATAAGGTGTAAACTTCTTTTTTAAACCCAAAGCCAATCCATTTACACATTTCCCTGCGAGTGCGACGACGAGAACATTCGAATCCTTAGCAATCATTCGCTTCAAAACTCGGACAAGTTCAGCGTAGTCACCCGGTTCAAGTTTTGGATTGGCGAGGAGCGTCTCAAGAATTCCCAACGCCTCCTTTCTGTCCTGCCATTTCTTTCCTTCACATTTCTCGTAAAAGTCCTTTGGCAATTTAGAAAGAATGTCAACTGGTTCCAACAGGTCGTACGGATCAATTTCAGGGCCAGCATTGTCCTCCATGACAACTTCTAAAAACGAATATTACATTTTATTTTTCTTTAGAAATACTAAACAATAGAAAAAGTGGTAAGGGAAGGGCCAACAGAATATTAAGTTTTAAACCTTCAGCGTCTCCTGTCGCTTCCACCATTTTCTCCCTTTTGGCTTGTTGTGACCGCAGAAAGCGAGTCTGGCTTGGTTTCTCATTACCAATTTTATCAAATTCCGCTTCCAACTCTTGCATCTGTAAAGTTAAAAAAAAAAGTGTAAGAGTGAGTATAAGTACCAGTGCATAAACCATTTCAACTCAAATCAAATGTGTATGCGTTTTTGAAAGTCTTCCGATTCATAAGACCTGCATTCACATGGGTAAATGTTGCTTCTTGATTTGTTTCTACGATTAATTATTTGTATACTTTCGATGATTATTTGTGAATTGTAATGAGCCAGAATTCAGAAATATTTGTCCGTAAAACTCCAGATAACTGAGAACTCCAAAGAGCAAAAACCAAATCAAAAATCGTTCGATCAATCGCAGGCGCACAGGTATTATTCAAACTCAAATAAGTTGTGAGCAAGAGCAGTGTACTTGGGTCTAGCTCTTACAGCCAAGGGAAAGGAAACAATACTGACAGTCGAAAATTCGTGACAGACTAGCACTGACGGTCGAAAGCAATATAACGGATTTATACTTTTAAATTGACTCGCATGTCATGCCATGAAGAAACGCCGTAATACGTGACAACCAGCTTTCAAATTATGTAATAATATTTATCTTCGCAAGCTAAACATTACTGTCCTAATGGCGCGACAAATTATAAATCTAGCATTACTGTCGTATTGTCCAATTAAATTCGTGGGCATATCCGACAGCAATACCATTTGCTCTTTGCTGTCGTCGAAAAATCTAACAAATTGTTATTTGTCACCCCGCCCATCTTCACCAAAACCAAAATGTGAATGTCTTTGATCACTCAAATAATCATTTGATTTTGATAAATTTAAATATCTTTTTGATGGAGATTCACTACAAAGACTATCTCCATCCCCACTCTCAACTGGAATTATTTTAACTTGAAAAAATTTGGCAGGTGTTGTCGACATTAGCTCACACGTGAAAAACCCGCTGTATTTGTCGGATGAGGTGTATTAGGACACATGGGCGACTAGGACACCTTACCCTAGTATAGTTTCATTCAAGGTTCGAAAATTCAATTGAATACCACTTTAGTCAAAAGTCAAATAGCTTATGCTACTGTGGTTTACTAAATCCCGCTCGCTACACTACTGTTGAAATTGCTTCAGTGGAAAAAAATTCAATGCATGAACGGCATGAAGGTAGAATGCAATAAAAAGACAAAATAATTCACACGTTCTAATTGCCTTGCACTTTGTTTATAAATGCAACCAAATGTAATCAGAAAATAACTTACGACGACAGGTTTCAAGAATGACAATTGCGATTTGAATCCTGGACCAATCCATCGGTATAACTCTACTGTCAATTTTTTATTCTCTTCTCGAATGATTTTATCTCGATCTTCAGAAAGAGGTCCGATTTTCTTCACGAGAGTCTTCAAATTAAAGACCTTCGGACCGTACTCCCTAAGTAATAAATCAATTAGATTAGTACCTAGACTTGGAATCCAATTAATAGTGAATTATTTTGAAAAAATGAAACCGAACCCTCACCTGAGAGCTTGAATAAGAAGGGTCATGCAGGCAGCAACAACTTTAGGATTCTTCGCATCCATACCTTTCATTAATTCGTCTTGGACAACTTCATACTTCTCAATTTCAATGCACATCATGGTAATTGACGCTGCCAGCTCTTTACTCCTAGCTTTTGGTGCAGTCAAACATTTGGAAATGACACCACTCATTACTTCCCCAACAATCCGGCCCGCCTGAGCTGAATTTTCCATGAAAATGAGTGTAGCCTCCAGACCCCTCTCTTGAGCCGCCGCATTGCTGTCGGCTGGAAATTTTCTGACAAATCCAGTATATTTGTTCCATTCTGGAGATTTCTCATCATCAATTCTTCCAAAAACTTTGATCAGCTCCTCAAATGCAGATAACCGAGCTTTCCAAGCCTTTAAACAGAAAAATAAAATTATGGAATTGCAATTCATTCGTATTAATAATGCATCTGATCCGGATCCACTTCCAAACGAAAATTAAGACAACTGTCTTAATGACACGTCATAGTGTCAAAATAAAGCAGTTAGAGATGTACCGAATATTCGGCTTCGGCCAACCGAATACTTCGCTCTAAATCCATCAGGACTATTAATTTCGGGCATGTCTGCCCATGGCCCATATAAATTTCGTTTCAGGGATTTGGCGACCGAATATTCGGTATTCGGCCCTGACAAATATTCGGCCGTTGGCCGAATACCGAATATTCGGCTGACCGTATTCCTCAAACGAAATTTCCATCAACAAACCAGTCCGAACTTGAGGCCCTTGACGGGTTTAGAGCGAAATATTCGGTTGGCCGAATAGTTCGGCGGCCGAATAGTAACAGACTATTCGGTACATGTAAAAAAAAGCAGTAGGTCGTCATTAATAAATACAAGCAAAATTATGCAAGCAACAGCATCCGTAAATAGTATTCAATACTAAATTTAGCAAAAAGAGTATACAATGGTTTATGGACTTGACTTATTACAAAAATACTCGAAGTGTCTCAGTCCATGTCTATAACATAAACCACATTGTGATAGACACCCATAGACACTTCCGATGTTGTCGTTCTGTCTTACTCATACCCCAAAACCTACCCCTTCGAGGGGGAGGTGCCGACAGGGGTTTCGTAGGAGGGTACGGGCTCGCTCACCGTAAGCATCCTTCCCGAATCGTAACCAGTAGTCTCCAAAAATCACCAACACACCCTATCGCGAAAAAGCAATAATTCCGACCGAGGGTCATTAGGTGTTGCCATTCACGAGTGGATGTCGCGAAAAGCACCCCCTGGTAAACGAAAACGTAAAACGAACTGAACAGTCTCGCAAAGGTTTTCTAAAAATTTTAACTCACGGATGGACTTCAGAATGTTAATATTCGATAAGGAAACTCATCCTCACTAGTGTATATTTTTTTGTCAATTTTATACGTCGGAAACGAAAAATGTAAAAATAAACACTAATTGACTAAAACGACCCAAATTCGTTGCAGATGTCATTAGATTCGTCAAATCATTTTAGGTCATTAGGTAATTGATTTTTAGTCAACCTCGTTCATTTCTTAACTTGTGGTTCTAACTTTCCATTTTTTGGTTCTAACTTAACAAATTTCGGCATTTTTGTGCGTTTCTTTTGGGTTCTATTCTTTCTTTTTTCTGGTTTTGGTTTGACTTACCTTGTGCACGCAGCGGTCTTCGATTGACAACTTGGAAAAGTCCACTTCAGGTTCTGTCATGTTGCTGACCTGGTGGTTGACACCAGTCACAGTCACTGATTAATTAATTCTCCTCTTCAGTTGATGATAACGTGTGTTTAGTTTTTATTTTTTATTATTGTCTGACGTAAAAAAAAGGGAAAAGTAGACCGACCCTATTCTGCCGACGAGGACAGCTCAGAAATGAGAATTATTTTCCGACTCGCGGCGAGTCAGTCTGAGAAAAAAAAACACCCGAACTAATCGAATGTATTCATGAAGTGAAACGTGGTTTTCAGAGGGGCCGCACCATCGTTATGCCAACCAGCTGACCGATTTTGGTTTTTGATGTCTCCATTTTCTCCCTTTGAATTCTCAAAATAAATCTTAATGTGGTAACCCTAGTAGTAGGAATTAATCCGAATGGAGTCGGGAGACTAGGGTGGTACCCCTAGTAGTAGAAATCCGAATGGAGTTGGGAGACTAGGGTGGTTACCCTAGTGGTAGGAATGACTCCGAATGGATATGAGAGACACTGGTGGTACCCCTAGTACCACCTACGATGGTACCCTCTAGTAAGAATCACTCAGGATGAAAAAATCGTTGGACATTTGGATGATAGATCACTCAAAGGAAATCATTAAACTGACAACTAAAAATGGGATTTTTCTAATGGAAGAAGCAGCTATAAGAGAATTTAAATTGAGGTTCGGATCTGGAATTACTACGCTGCTAATTGACATTTTATCTGACTGGAGGACGTAAATTCAATTAATAGTTATTTTTTAGTAACTAATGTCTATTATGTTGTTGACTAAGAGTTATTTCGGTTAGAAATAAGTCATTTTCTTGGTCTCAGTTGCGTAGTGTCTGATGCATTAAATAAAACCAACAATGACAGAGTCAGATTTGGAAGACGAGTCCGATTTGGAAGATGAGTCAGATCTGGAAGATGATGTAGATGTAAATGACGAGATTTTCAATTTCAATTTCAATAAGTTTTTATTCATCCAATAAGAAAAAAACAGACAATGGTACTAAATTGCAGTCCGAGAACACAATTTTCCCCATTATTGTCTGAAAGTCGAAGTGGCAAAATGAACAATTTAGAGATCACTTAAATTATAACGAAATAATTTACCCTGGCTGGATACTTCATCATTGAATAACTTAACAATGGTTGGGATACAGGTAGATGCATATCTAGTTAAGTATACATAGTTATGGAATAATCTAGGCTGCCTGGTACTGAAGGACCTGGTTATAGACAACGGTAAGAGAATACGAAAACGATCACTAAAATATGACTCTAATCCAAACTTAACAACACAATTGGTACGTCTTTGCTCAAGTGATTCAACTTTCAGCAGTTCTAAACAACCTCTATAACCCCTTCTTGAACAGATATACCAAGAACAATAGAAAAACATCTTCTCTCAAACTTAGCCAATTTCTCGTTTAGACACTTGGAATAAATATGTTAATGCAGAACCCCACACTACTGAACAATATTCGAGGAGGGGTCTAATATAACAAGTGTAGAGTGTAGACATACAATGCTTCACTCCGATCAAAACCATGACATTTTAATTTTCTAATCATAAAAACACGTTGACTAGCTTTTCGGATTATATTGTCAATATGACTAGTCCAGTTCAACTTATTCGATATTGAGATGCCTAAAATTTTATCAACTTGGGGAATTTCGTCTTCCCCTATAAAAAAAAAGAATAACAACCTTGACAAGGTGACTTACTGAAGTCAAAAAACATTGAATGACATTTTCACCCTTGAACCAAACAGACCAAACCAATATCTAGGCACCACTTATCAATGTCATTAAGTGCATCGTAGGAGTAAACAAACTCATCACTGACAAACTCAACAACGCACATGTCATCAACGAAACCAAATATTTTGAAATCACTACTGATATGTGCATGATAGAACGCTTCCCCTTTAGTGATTGGAAGTCGTCCTATCTCGTTAACCTTAGGTGGCGATATCTCTTTAACGTTACATATCATATCACATCTTGATGGCAGCATGTGTAAGATAGAACGCTTCCACTATAGTGATTGGAAGTCGCCCTATCGTTTTAACATTAGGTGACGATATCTCTTTAACGTTACATATCTTATCACATCATACTGGAAGCATGTGTATAATAGAACGCTTCAACTTAAGTGATCGTAAGTCGCCCTATCTCTAACATTAGGTGGCGATATCTCTAAAACGTTACGGATCTTATCACATCATACTGGAAGCATACAGACTAAATAGTCAGACTTAGGTTTATTATAGTCAGATGGATGCTTCCAAACAACTTTAACGACAAGTTAATCGTGCTTGCCTAAGACATATGTAAAGCTTAGCTGCTCTCAGAAATATATAGCATTCTGACCCTATCTCATTGCAAAGAACAGACATCAAGTGTGCAATGCAATTGCTCTAAGGTATTTGGTATTCTGACTGCGTCCGAGGGTGTACTCTTAGAGTAAAACACCCGCTATGGTTGCACGTTCGTGTCAGCATTCAGCATAGAGGAGCGCGTGACAGACGGACGGACGGGGATGATTTTATAAGCCCTTTACAGGACTGCGTCCACCAAGGTGACCAATATTTTTAAAAGCCAAAGTAAGACATTTCTAAAAATTCGTTTTGTCTACACAGAATTCATTTTTTCATCCATTTTATCTACACTGAATTCGTTTTTCTACACATTTTATCTACACTTAATTCATCTTTTCCTCAATTATATCTACACAATGCTGATTTAAATTTGTTCTGAATTCCCCGTATCTAAAAAATAGTATCAGACGAAATATATAGTACATAGTGGACCTTACTATTGAGATTAAACTCATATATAGGTAATAATTTAAATTCAACTCTTATTTTCATATTGCATATAAGATTTTCTTAAAATAGGACAACTTCGTCAAAGTAGGACATTAAGTAGGACATTAAGTAGGACATTTTTCAAAGAAGCACAAGCCTTCTCAAAGTAGGACTGTCCAGAGAGTTCTTGGACTGTCCTACCTAAAGTAGGACGGCTGGTCACCTTCGGCGTCCACGTGCTAATAATGAATGAACGCACACTTCCACAAAATATAAAAATAACTGTACCTGCTGCAATGAAAAAATTTAAAAAACGCGTAATCAATAATTTTAAGTAATGAGAACACTTTAGTAGAATAATTTCGCATGGGCCAAAATTTATTTTTAGATGTACGCCCGCCCCGGGATATTTCTTGATATAGAAAAATCCGGTTTCCATTTGATTAGAATTAATATCATGTCAGCTCTCTCAGATTTTCAATTTCAACAAAAAAGTTGGTTCAATTACATTTCAGCAATAATTACACCGCTGTCCATTAGACGGAGATTTATCATTTATACAGACACAGTACAGTCCTGATAGGATATTTATTTTGAGATGCCAGTCTCATTAGGAAGGAGAGATCGAATTAGGTTTAGGTTTTCTTTACCACATATGAAATAAAAGCTACAGTCCATCCAAGATTAAATAAAAGCCCGGTCAAACGCTCCGAACCAGAAGCCAGAGAAGTACTTCTTTCCGTTTTAAAAATTAAGCACTGATTTCGATTAGAAGCTAGCTGTATGTCAGAATTTTTTAAAGATTGATTCAACACATAATGTGCACGCAAGGATGGATAATGCGCTGAGCACGTAGCACATGTGC
>JAQFYE010003347.1:0-15561 GCA_034694305.1 Protaphorura glebata
CCAATAATATAATTTGAATTTCTTCTCAGTTCATTCCATGCAAGCCTTTCGCGTCTCTACTGCTCGCAGTTTATTTGTATACATACTTATTATTTTAGTTCGTAGCAATACATTCTCAGTATCCACAAATCAAATAGAACAGAACATCACGGACCTCCCATCCAATCCATCCAAGTTCAATGTACCTAGAGTTAATTGCGATTTACGATTGGATAATTTGTGATCCTTTTATTACTAAATTACTTGATTGCGTAATTGCAGCTTATAATTTGAAGCTTCGAGTATTGCCTTCTCTTGTACTGTTTTAGTGCAATATGGTAGAATGGATCTGGATGTAGTTTTAGGATATCTGTTAACCTTTAATTTTTTTTAAAGTGATGCAATATCAATCACTGATCACGATTCTCCGTTCCGGAGATACCTATTATCACGACGATGTTTTTCTGTCTTCAGAGCTCAAATGGCGAATGGTAGTCACGCAGTGCAATATCGTTTTGCGTTTCCCCTGATATGATGACCGAAACAGATTAAAGAAGGTTTTATGATTTACGAAAGTGGTGAATCTGCTTCCAGTAAACGTCAAACCGTGACAGGAGTAAATGTTAAGTGATGGCAATTTTAATGTCACTTCCACTTTAGATTTCTTTGTTTTCCTTAACATTGAGCAAATAGCTCTCTGCCACATTATCTGTAACTATGATTCTCATAATCTCCTTCGTGTGTACTTCAACATGAGAGCCCAGGAGCATGTGGTAAAAGAAGCTTTCACGTACAATCACGTTTTATTGTTTTCCGGAACAAGCATTGACCAAAAAACAAATTAAAAAAGTAATATGATCTGTGATGCGAAAGTGCATAAATGTTTCCAGTAAACTCCGAAGCGTGACACAAGGCAATGCCGGCGTTAGCAATTTAATAGTGATTTCCACTTTGGATTCCTTTGTTTATCATGAGCCATTTAACAGCAGCAAATTTTATTAAGCATCTATGCTTATCTGTTCTAGACTCAATTCTCATCTCATCTTCCCATTTTACCTACTTTTAGAATTAAGTAGAGCGAAATTTATTGCAGGTATAGATATAGAAGCAAGGGAAGGGAAAGGGCATCAGAGCAACCTTGCGCTTCTAGGCTCGAAACTATATTAGTTAAAACGAAACGCTAACTTGTATGGATCCCGTCTTTATAATTGGTATCGTGAAAGGAACTTGGTACATTAGGACAGAACTTAGCGTCTTACAAGTTACCCGTGCCTTGTTTTATTTTTGAAATTAGAATGTCTCGACCAGGAAGTATTTTTTCAAATTTTTAATTTAGTTTTCGAACTCTTATGGGAGTAACGCGGGAGTAAGAGCAAAAGAAAGTAGCAGTAATGAGCTTGGGTTCAATTTTGGTAAGACCTCTTGCCAGCCTCTCTGATCACTAAACTCACAGAAGCTCTTACAGTACTAGGGCTATAATGTGCCCTTGCCAACCAAAGGGCCTATTCAGCATCGAAAATAGAGTTCATTAAGTTACGACAATCGCCATTCTTATTCAAATTGATCGTGTGCATTTTTACGTAATTGGCAAACGAATTCCGTGGGGAATAGAAATTAGAACGACATATGTGCAATGTGAAATTGGCCAGAAATTGAGCGGAAACGGAAGCGGGTAAACTGAACATTTGCAACGTAGTAAAATGGAAGTACCCGGTATGTATTATTTCCGGTGAATTTGGCAATTCCGTTTCGCGTATTCTCAAGCTGACCCCCGCTGGTGCTGATCCCGCTGTTGATTAGTTTTTGAACCAAAAAAATTGAAATTAATAAAAGGTTGAGCATAATTAGTCCATGGCATTTTACGTTAACTTGCTTTTACATTGATCAGTATACACGACTCAGCAGGATATGCGTTCTGCACGGCCAATGCTGCGAAAAAGATAGATTACTATATATTTTATGAGTATCATTGTGTCGGCCGTCGACATTGTCAAAAATTGTTCATTTGGAATGACGCACAACAGAGTGGCAATCCGTGACGTGACCCGCGCACCGCACGCAATGATTATACGAGAAAAGTAAAAGTGTAGAGATTATTGCAGGGTGTGAGTTGGAAATAAGTGACAATTTATTTCTTGAGGAAGTACCGCGACTATACCTCAATTTGAGAACAATACAATTGCGATTTTTGACGTAATTTTTTTTAAAATAGAAAAAAAGACTTGTCCGGTAATTATAAATTTTTCTTGCACTTGAAAGACTCCACACGAATTTAGTTCATTCAACTGATAAGAAGTTTTACAATTTTGCTATTTGCTCTTCTTTTTGCTTTACAATAGATCTCTAGAAGTTACGCCGAGCATCGTCATTCATTAGCAAATATAGTGCACGTGGTGAATAGGATGAGGTAATCATCACATTCATCAGATAATTACCAGCTCGTGTAATCTGAATATTCTATTCGATTCGCTATCTCATCATCGATCTAAACTTCATATACATATTACATCAGCTATTTTACAAAATATGTGGCTAAATCGGAAGTACACCTGTATCAAGGAATCTGAATATCGCAATACTGCGTGTGTATAACACGGAAAATGGTCAGGGCAGACAAAAAACGATATAATCAATATTTATAACATCGTCCGATTTCCGGAATTTTTTTTTCAAATATTCCCTTGAATGTTGAATCTTATCTTATTTCGAACGAAGAAGGCCAAGACTGACCCAAATAAATCAGATAATATCCTGACCACATACTTTATGTCAGGTTATAGTTATAATCGGAGCTGTGCTGAGTTGATGATTAATAGACAATACACACAGTGGGGATCTTCACGCCCTTCCGACACGCAATAAAAATAGAAAATTAACGACGCCATTTAATTTGGAGTCAAAAATCGGCCTCCTAGTCTACTTTCAGAAATCAGAAATGATATTACCGGTTACAGTTACAGTACACAACACAGATGTTAAATGTTAACAAATGCGTGAATTAGTCGTGCTGTGTCTGTGCTATATTTTTTCTATTGAGTAACGAAATGAAATCAAATGAACCACACGCTTAACGCCCACTACTATGTCATGTCGTGAAGTTCGTAAACGTAGATGACCAATTCAATAGTACGAGTACAAGAGGATATGCTTAAACTGTGATGTGAGGTTATAGAGTCGATTTGAATCGACCCGACACTATTTCGCATTTTTGATATTGAATTGCATAAGAATCTTCGGCACGGTGAATTTCATTTTGACTCACGGCAAGGCATGAGTGTTAAACGCGTTGCCGATACTTCTCGCACTCTTAAGCTCCACGATTAAATAAAGCGTCAATTCAATACTCAGCTAATGATCTTCATTGTACATGGAATCTATAGAGATACAATTGTAGAGCATGGCTAATTTTTAATAGAGGTGTTTATCTCAGAAATGGCTTTGTATGCTTGTATACTTGTATTGCGTTATTACTTGGAGGTTTATATTTGAAAAGATGTTCAAAACTTGGATTGATTTGATTGTGGTATGAAATGAAATAGTGTAATTAAATGAAGATAAACGATAAGTGTTCCTTACATACTACAGGGTGGTTCATGACACCTAACTACATATGATGACACGCACAATAATTTTGAGTTGAAAGTTGAAACTCTCATCTCAATGCACAACGTTACCAAATCCGTATTTTCTAATATCTGCGAATGAATGTGCTCTCCCAAAAAAGCTCAAAACACTTAGGGTTCAGCACGTCCGGTTGGACGATACATATTGGGATCACTTGTACCGACTTGAGGTCATGTAAGCGAACTTCACCTTGGTTGAATGCAAAACTGTTTTCAACACGAGAATTTTAGTATTGCAGTTTCTTACTGGACTCGCAGTAGACTATTCTCCAAAATCCGCTCCGTACATTGAACCCAAAATCGTACCACCCTGTGCAGAGCATTAACAAGTAATATTAAATAGGTTGTAGTTTTGAACTCCACTGCTGAAGTAGTAATTTGTAAGTAAGAAATTCAGTTAAGCGCTAAACGTCCCTGCATTGCATTGCTTTAAATTAAATTTAAGCTAAGTACAAGATGCATTCATCCATTGAGTTCAGTTTTAAATGTATCGTAGTCTAGCTAAAGCCACGGATTTGCACTGCAGAGTAGACCTACTTAAACTATACAATTTTTTTCCTCCTTAATCTGAGCAAAGGTAAATTATGTCGTTGTCCTCTCTTGTTCTGTTCTATTCTGTGGATAAGAAAGAAACCCCGTTGGAAGAATTTCGTAGTGGTGGCACGTTACGTCATATTACGTCTGACAACGTGGAAATTACAATGAAATCGCTTTGCATGTAAAAACTTGATGGATTCAAAAATCAACCAGATAGGTTGTATCAAATGCCCTGAGCGATATTATGTCCAATTTGTCGGCGCGTCAAATTTTGTTTCCTAGCCAGTAATTCTTGAAAATGTTCAAGGCTAGTCTCAGGCTAGTAAGCTTCAAATGCAGAGCGGATAATGCGGTGTCCGAAAATAATATTATTTACTGACGAAGTCTTCAAGTAACGTGACCAAGAAAATTGAAACAACTGATCCCGGACGTCTTAGTCTTAACTGCGTTTTACATGACAGGCGCTTTCGTTGTCAGAACTTATGTTAAGTCTTCTTTAAGGTGGGACATAAAACCGTTTCCCGACATCATCTATCTTTTTTGTAAGGAAGTAGGAGGTTTTGGATTTGGAATGACTTTAGGAGACAAATTTACTACCTACCTGCCTACAACTCAACTTTACATTATTTTACAGCTTTGGTGTTTGGTCACCGTGCACCGTACTATTCATTTATTTTTTAGCGCACGTAGTTGCAAAATGTAGTTCGACGCAAAATGTTTTGTCGGGCGGTGTCCGTAGCTTTGTCCGCTTGTTCGTGGATGCCTCTAGGGTTACTAGATAATGGCGTTGACAATGATGTACAAAGTTGAGTTGTAAGTTTGTAACAGTCCATTGTCCGTCCGCCGACGCCCACATTGCCGCTTGAGACAATTTGCACCAAGGTGAAAAATGTAAATGGAATGTACAACCATATCTAATCGCCTTGCTAAAATGGACAAGGAAGTTTTGTTTTTCAGAAAGTAATGAATTTTTGTAACGATCAGAATATTCAGCGGATCATGCAGGGTTTTGTATGTTCTTTTTATTGCGAAGACAGGACACCGGTACAGTTATCCCAGATTCCTCGAAATTCTGGTCTCATTGGACTAGCAAGAGTACATCCATTAATGAACACTTGCGGTGATGGATACTATATTTTACAACGAAATTGTTTATATCTCTACTTGGCATAGGGAAGGTACTATTGTTATAACAGGAAAAACACCAGTGCAGAGAAACTCTCCGGTGAATCAGACTAGTCGAATCTTCAAGAATTCTGCACCATGGACGTTCGTCTCAACTGTTGAAAACGATGGAGTTTCCCGCCACAGATTGCCCTAAGCATAGGGCACATGGATACCCAGTAGATACGAAGGCACACAGCACATTTCCATTGATTTTTAATTATGTCAGGTTTGACGTATTTTCATAGTATATTACTGTAACGTCGACGGACGTGTAAGCTAATTGCACAGCAAGGAAGAATGACAGGACGTGTACGAAGGAAGGAAAACCAAATAGATGCATCTCTTGAATTCTGCATCTTCTTGAATTTCCTCAGATGAGAAATTATTCCACACTTTTAGACCAAAATTTTTAGCATGTCGTATCGAAAGAATAAGATTGGAGGGAAAGTTTTAAGTCGCCATGTCCTTCCTATTGTTGTCTCACCAACGTCTCAGTGATTTCATACTTAGCAATGTTTCAGTGAAAACCTCGGTTGTGCATGCGTGTGGTTTGCAAATTCCTTCCGGTGAAGATGTTGAGAAGTGACATTTTTTGTACTAGTTCATCCATGTTTACTTACGCAAGATATTTCCTTCCCATGCGGTTTTACGCAGTTGAACGTTGTTGCGTTTTACACGGGTTACTTTTTATTTAACACTCGAAAGTCGACAGAAGGATGATCAGATACGAACACAGAAGTCTATTTGGTTATGTTTTTAAATAATTACTAGGCTAAATTAGATATACAATCAGCCTTCCGAAATTCCAGTCTTATCGGGATTCGGTGAACGGTCAATTCTAAGTGTGAAAACAGTATAAGAATTCAAAAATGTGTGGCCTAGGGTTGAAACAATTTTGGGGTAATTAATCAGTGCTAGAGCTACCACAAGTTAACCCATTCTGTTCCTTCAATCCTAAGGTGCACAGAGTAATATTTAGCGTTAGTGCAATTCCTGCTGATGAAGGTAGCTCGACTCCAATATTCCATTGGATGGTGATTTTCATTCTTTGTTAGACTCGATCATCCATATTGTTAGAGAGGAAGCGGTAGTGGTTAAAGAAACAGTAAAAATTTGAAAAAAATTGAGTCGAAGTCAATTCAGTGATTAGGAGCAAAGTTGAAGTGATGAGTCACTGAATTTTGAAACTTCCAATTTTGATTTTGCGATTGAGATCCCTCTCTTCCCTGTAGATTTGCATTCTATTATGAAGGAACACGATACACGATCCCATCGTCTTGCGTGGCGTTGCGTTAGTTTTGGTTGCCCACTAAAACCACTCCACATCAGAAAAAAACAACAACAATGGATTTTTAAGTGAAGCGTTTAAAGAAAAATGAATGAAGCATGAGTTAAAAATTTCTTGCATGATTTAAGGTAGGTAGGTCTACGTTTTGTTAACTAAAGCAAAGCGATGAGAAATTGTAAGGTTATTGAGCCTGCATGCATGGCGATGGCATCTTGAGGTCCTCATTTGTTGCATTTATTTTACCCAGCCAGTTCAACAAGCAGGAATATTCGTGAGCACCGCAATTCACAATAAAAAACTGAAAATATTCGTAATCGTATTCGCACGCACGGACGTAAGTACGTCTTACAATCATTCATTTTTCATTCACAATTACTTACCTGGTCTGTACGTAGCATAGCAGGTGGGTCATTCATTAGCAACTATAAATCCTGAATCACGGTTTTTGGGGGCAAGGAAAACGGGAATATTTATTTCAGCTAAATGCGCGTCGAATTTTTTCGGATATCGTATAATTTTATACGCAGCGTTCCAAAATCATAATATACATAACATAACATAAGACCATTGAAAAAATACAAATTAGTAGAAGTACTGAGATAATAATTCGGTTTTTACGGTAACTTAACTTCACTACTCAAAGATTCTCAATAAGTTGAGAAGAACAGTGTTTGAGATTATGTGATTCATTGCATTTTATATCATTTTTACAACCTCGTACTAAACTTTGCTGTTAAGTAGTTTAACGTTATTCTTACATCATTTAGGCTGGTTGGAATGGAAAAGATGAGTAGGAACTAATTCTGTTCAGAACAGTATTTTATTTACTCCGGGCTCTAAAACAATGGTATTCAAAACCAAAAAAAATTAAAATAAAGCCCACTTATGTAGAGCTCTCCTTAATGGTTTGAAAGATCTGAGATTTATTATTGTAAACTAAACCGTTGACTAAAGGGGTCCAATAAAAAGTAAGTGAATAACAAATGGCAAGCACTTGGCATTTGCGGTTGTATTAAATGTGATAAATGTTCCTTATCATGATTGATAGTATCTTGTCGTCTTCTGAGAGTTTTACAGTTTAAGGTTTCAGGATTAGTTAAGGGCGTTGAATAAGCGAAATTTTACCAAGATGTAAATTTCTTCCATTGACCCCTATTCACGAAACTACTTGGTATTGTTTTCTTCAACGAACAGATAATGGAAATTGAAATTGTGAATGAATGCACTGTGTGGTATAAATTCTAGGAACAGTAATTCGGTGGCGGAACTCAGGAAGAAGTATTCATTCCCGATTTTGGCGTAGGTTCGCCAACGCCTCAGGAAACAATATAATGAAGATTAAAACAAATTTCGAATTCGTCCGTAGAATATAAACAACTGAAACAACTGAGGAGTTTGCGTTACTTCGATGATTTTATGTTTTGTGAGTGATGCGTCCCGCAGTTTCGATAACAAACATTTCATATTGAGAAAGGTCTACTGATATCTCCAAGAATTTTAAATGTTGCATCTGCATCTTGAATGAGCTTAACTGCCAGGCTAAACTGATTCATCAAGTTGTTAAACTCATAATTTGTGCTGCTGAGAGTAGTCTTTGAACTTTGGTTAAGAAACGGTTCAAATCGTTTACTATAGTTTACTACAGACTGACGCGATTATGTTCTCATTCTCGATATTATTTATTTCAGATTTTACAAATGAAATGGAGTCATCCCGACTCACGAGCACCAGCAACGAATCAGAGGTCAAGACCAGACAGTATGGCTTTAGTATGAGGATTTCGACGCCCAAAGAATGTCTGAGTCGGCTTCGGCTGAGCGGAAAACGCTTAAGACATGATCCATGGACAAGGACAATGGGATTATTAGTTCTTTTGTCCTCATTGTCTTTCCTTCACCTCTCATCGAGCACAGAAGACGTCCCTTCAGCGTCGTCAGGCTCATCATTACCATCCGCATCCTCCATGTCATTCTCAATGACTTCATCCTCATCTTCTCAGCTCATTCCAAATCCCCAAAATCATCCCCATCAATCAACCGTAAATGCATATTTTATCAATGGACTGGCGAATTCGATTCGCAGGATCAATTCCACGCTCTTGAGTACGGCGAGTCTCAATGAACCGTTTCAACTTGAGTTTCGAACGGCCTGTCCATTTGGGAATCTCATCTATGATGTAAGTTAAGTGAACCGAATTGTTCACATTTTTTAAATCTTTCTTCCTTGGTGAAGTATTCGTGACCAGAACTAGTTCGAGGATCAGGACTATTACTATTACTACGTGATTAATTTCTTGGCAACTCACAGCGATTGAACCACGTGTACAGTCAATTTGATCAGTTTTTTGTACAGCGTTACCGTTACTAATGGTTCGAAATAAAATCAAATTCGGCTCTGGAGGCAGCGTAATCCATTTACCGGATTCCAGGCGACACTAGACATGTCATTGTGCATCTATTGAGTTCGAATTGAGACCGTTATCTGATTTCGACTGGATCTTCTATCTTCAACCACAAAGACTCACTTCAATTGGAATTTTCGTCAAAATTCATTGTAAAATTCTTGAAACGTTTTAGTTAAGACTTGCATAACATCGTAAAGACGGTTAGTTGAGGTAGCATAATAATCGCCATACAATTAAGTCCGTTAAAAAGTAATATTTACTGTTCACGCCTTAAGTTAGACACTTTAAGAACAGAAATGTCAAAAATGTTATAACTCATTACTTCTTGAGAGTTTTACTCGTGGCAGCGCGCAGCGTCTGCATTAGTTGAGCTGTTGCGGTGTGTTTGCATTGCAGTAATGAATTGTTTTGCAATTTGGTAGACGTAAAATGCTCAGGAATTTAATTGCTTGCATGACTAATATTGTACTACGCTGTTTGTTTTTACAAGTTTGAATAATTTGCATACAGTGTTATACGTACCTGAGTGCAACGCTAAACACTTACGTTTAGTCTTGGTGACGCACTTAAATTACCAGACATTTATATAATAATTCTTGGAAGGAACGTGGTTGACAATTAATATTTTGGACATGCAGGCATTTAAAGAAATTATTAGGTATTAAATGGTGGTAGAATGTTGTTTGCATTGTAACTTTTTTTGTATTATACTAAGCTAGAGACAACCAGTCGTAGCTGCAAGTTACGTCTTAAAAATATAGCATACTGAGTAAATAATTTATTCAAGCAAACTCACCTGACAGCCCGCACAATACTTATGTAATTTGGAATTTTCAATTATTATGAAGTATCAGTCAGATCAATCAGTATGTGTCACGAGCATTTTTGTGCAGTATTTAACGAATGGTTTCGACTCCACTCGTAGAAATTTTGGCCATGTCAGGTTTTCATATTAGTTGACAATGAATTTCTACACCGAATTCTTCGGCAACACCAAGTTTCCACGGCGAACCTTAGTAGTACCCATTTGGCGCATGTCTTACAATTAGTAGCTAGAAAACCGTTTGAAGGCAATGAGACAAACGATGTCTGTCCCAGGGATAAAACCCGCAACAAGGCAAGGGAATGCTGCAATGAACTGACAGTGAAAGTAAAAATGAAAACAAGGAATTAGACATTTAAATACTAATTTGCTCTAGTCCAGCTTCCAGCAAGATCACATAAAAATAATGCATTCGTATTCATACACCATTTTCATTTCCACACCCATCCACAGAGGTCGGTGACCTTACTATTTGCCAGGCTTGTAACTTTTTTTTAGGATAATGGATACTTTGAATATTGAAGGAATATTAAGTACGAGTTTAAAAACTTTAAACTCACACTCGTACTTAATTTTTAAAATTGTAGTTTCATACTAGAGTTCGAAAGGAGATTTACCTCCTCGAGGGTGTATACCTAATACGTGTGCACATATTATATTTGGATTTCAGCTCATGTCTCGTCACGATGTATTTGGCATACAATTTTGCTTATTATAGTGTTTACTTTTAAGGGTAGATTATTAGACAGGTGTGCGTGTAGCTTGTGTTTTGTCTGTATATAAGTGGGATGAACTTGACATATGTGGAATTTGAATACATTCAATTTTTAAATTGCGGTTTCATAATGTGTTGTATTGGACTGTGGCGTGGCCTGACTTGCACTACTACTGTTAAAAGCGTCATTTCATTCACTAGCAACATTTTCAGGAATCTAAACAAAACAAAACGCACTGTTTAGAAGAATATTTGCTGGTAGGAATCCTTGTTGCAACTTTTATAATCCTTCTCTGGGGTATACTTCTTTTCAAAGACTTCTGGTAACAATATTAAGTACGACTTTTCACCCAAAATTGCATCAAAATCTCATCGTGACCACGAAACAATGGGCAGGTACTTTTTTGAAAATCTGTACAAGAACGCAATGAATTAAAAATTCTGATTTTAGTTTTCACAGCGGGACACTTTCGTAAAAAGAAACTGATTGAATTTAATCGGTATGAAATGCCGTCACTCAGATCTAGGATGGAAATCTGGAATTGATAGTGGAGTGGAGGAATACGTAGGCTCATTAAGCCCTTTTATTGTGAAATTGAGTGAACTCAGGTGAATTCATATGTCAGGAATAGGAGTCTGTACACTCAGGCTGAAAATAAAATGGGATATCAGGTCAGGCAGTTTAGAAGAATGATGATTTCAATGAATGAAGTTTATTGTTGAGTGATGAGTAGGAGTGAATTCAATTTAGGCTTTATTAGGAGATTGTATTTTCAGGTGTGGTTTGGCTGGTGCGAAGAACTGATCACTCATTCACTGAATGCTGAATAAAATAAGTAGAATTAATCCATTGAATTTGAACTAGATATTGTTGTTAGTAGGAATAAATGAGGTGAGGTGAGGAAATAAAGTCAAGTTTGGGTTTCATTCAACTTATTTAATGAAACCATCATTTTAGTTCATAGTACATATAATATATAGTTAAAATAAATTAACTAACTTCATGCACATAGTTGGAAAATTAGATTGTTTAAATTTACGTGTTGTACTGTACTCACTCTCTTTTCCCACCGTTTTATTGTTTACAAATTTTATGTACATGTATATTTACACGTTTACATTCCATTCCATTGTGCGTTCGGTCCCACCCATCGGAAGTAATTTTTAACTTCCTATTTTCCTATTCGTTCATTCTAGCCAGGATATTTGTGACCAGTTCTGTAAACTATGATTATATCGTAGAATATCTCGAATGAATGGTTAAATAATGAACCTTGCTGACGAAACGAACTATTAATTATCAAGACTTTTCAACTTGAATCGATTTACAGCCAAAAGATTTTCAGAAGACACATTTGCAGCGAATACTTTGAAACCAGACAGTAACACCATGGAGGAAGATCTTTTAGAAAAGTTTTTCCTATGAAACGAAATGTTCGATTTTTTGGTTGAACAATTGGTCACACCCTTAGTTTTAACTTTTGGTTGATGATATATCCCCGTGCGAATTAATAAAATCGAATTATTAGCGAAAGCTCAATAGTTTTCTGGAAGAAAGATACAATGAAGTCAAAAAATATTTTATTCATAATGAGACTTCCCACACACCAGCTAAGCGCGACCGCAAAGTTCACGTTGAATTGAATCATAAACGCTGTAAACTTCATCGTTCAATTTAATGGTTTCCATACTGTTGTCTTTTCTAGTCTTGTCCATCTCATATTCTGAAAAGTTTGTTGACTCTGAGTTGTTCTTTCTCAAGACAGCGCCCTTCTACACTATCTGCCCCATTAAATTCACCTCGCCATCCCTGTCATCATGACCATTTTTTCTGAATACCTTGTATACTTGCCTTACCTATTTCTTTGCACGGTTTAAAGAAAGTTTAATGGATAAGATAGGTAAGAGATAAGGTATCACCAACCGATGCAATTTGATGTTCGTGTGATGTATGAAGTTTGTACCTGGCCATACGTACAGGGTGGTTCTTAATAATTTGTCCCACCCATTACAGATTCTTACATTTTTAACTCCAAGGAGCTGCTGATCGTTCAATTGCGATTTTAACCTGTTCGTCTTCAAATGGAAATAACTTAATTTTGCAAACACCAATATTAATAGACATCCACTGGTAGGCTTCTTTCAAACACCATTTTACTTTTGTAATAGGTTAGCTTTCCACTTGGCTTAGGGAATGTACCCTTAGGTGAAAAGCTATAGTGGAGATAAAACCACACTTTGTACATATATCGCCAAGAGATCGAAACATCACAAAAATAAGACAGCATGCATAAGAGCTGCATGTTCTACTCCACTATGCTACAACATATGGATGGAGATAATCATTTTAGCTGGAAATCCGCGCATTTACCGCTCATAGCTCACCGGAACGGCGATCCTAGTGGTTCAATAGATTCTGTACAGAATTATCTACAAAATGCATATATTATTTCTTGAGTTGGTAGGGTGTATTAGTCAAAGACTTGGGACCACCCTATAATGTGTGCCGTACCGGATGGGCAGTATAAAACTTGAAAGTGAGTCTCACTGAACTCTTCCACTTATCATGTCCGTCTCCGTCATGCTACAAAAATTAAATGATTTCATAAGAGCAAAACGAAACGATGACGATAGAACCAGGAATCTTCGTTCCGACATAATCTGATGTGTCAAAAGGGTTGTTTCTTTTTATGGTGACAATTTTCACAACATCCGTGCACTACTTTTGTTGAATTTTGCATAGTTCAAAATTTTGAATTCCATCCTTATTGTTTACTCCATGTAGATAACGTTACAATAAACACCAAATCGTGCTCTATGATATTCATTTTGAGTTTAGGGACCGGGCGGGCTAGGAAACATGTATAGCTCAGGTCACGGCGAAACGACCACGGTTCGTGCTTTTAATTTTGCAATGTCCCTTTCGAAAAGTGTCCGCAATATTAAATTTTCCCAGTTAATAATCTGAAAGGTCAAAAGAATGGGGGTGTACTTTTATTTTGCACAGTACTTCTAATCTACGCTTTACGGTATGAACATTTCGCAATTATTTATTGTCGCGGGGTTTAATTGATAGTAGGCCTGGAAGGATAGGAATATGTCAAATATTTCTTGCAATGAACTGGAACTTAATCTCCAAATAAATCTGTCATACTTTTTCTCATGGCACTTTGATGCATTATCCCTTATCCCACGCAAGAGTGGCTTCCTTAAGAGTAAATACTCGCAGGTGAAGAAGAATATATTATGGGTGGGGTCAAAATTACACACTAGAAGCTGGTTTTGTCATTGTCGGAACATTATGAAAAGGAAGTGCAGGGTTCGACAAATTGAAGTTAATGAAATGTCTGAAGATTAATTTTGATGTCATTAGACGTTCTGGTCGTCAGTTCTATCTTACCTGATTTCTTCTTCTGGGTGGGGGTCAAGTTGAAAATTATATGAGAAGCCGGTTTTGTCATTCCTACTTGTTGCATTATGTAAATTATGAGTACGGTGATTTAACAGACAATGTAGAACAAATTGATGCAATATTGTTACAATTACCGTAAACTTTAAACATATCTCTGGGGTTCTATTCATAGAAATTAATAATTATTTCAGTTGTCCTCGACATCCGATATTTTCAATACACGAAAACATTATTTAGCACACTTATGACGATCACGTGGGGTACTCTATGCCTGATAGGTTTAGAGATACAGCCTTCTAACTTGTGGTAACTTAAGCTCACGTAATAGGTTAGCCTCGCATTTTCAAAATTAAAATACAGCTGGATGGACATCAACTTTTGATTTGGTTTGAGTTGAATAAGGATAAAACTATAAGTTTCGTTTTGAAAACCTAAGCAAAATGCTCATAAGAGTGTCTTTAACATATCAGTTTGTACAACGACACTCAATTTGACACCTTTTGTTCAGATCCTGGTTGTTTTGCAAATAGACATACAGGATACAGCTAACGGCAACATTAACCATCGCCGGACATCCCGATCGTCGTAAAGATATGGGATTCTGTGTGCTTTACGACTATGTTTTATTCTCTAATTAAGCCAGTAGACATGAACGTAAATGTCGAGTGTCATTAAATTTCAGGATTCACAATATATTGTATCTATATAGTTATTCCTGTAAATTCTACAAATTGTTGACGTTCTTTGTGAGAATTCGTGAAAATCATAAAATCAAATGGAAGTTAAATAACATAAAGTACAGAGAGTTCCGTATGTTTAAGTCTAAGTTCATCTGACAGTCATGCATTTGCATGTGGAAGGTATTTGAAGGAGTGCCTATCCTAATTCTTCCCGTCGAAGACACCTTTACAAATTGCAAATCTCTTTACTGTTATTCAATCTCAGCATCTCAACCATTATTTATTTACTCAGTCATTATTTGACTTTACCTACTAGTACTGGTAATGGTACCAGCATCACATACTGACCAGGGA
Source organism: Protaphorura glebata (assembly GCA_034694305.1). Taxonomy (NCBI): domain Eukaryota; kingdom Metazoa; phylum Arthropoda; class Collembola; order Poduromorpha; family Onychiuridae; genus Protaphorura; species Protaphorura glebata. The sequence goes on from JAQFYE010003347.1 coordinate 14,983, forward strand.
CAGTTTTCAGCTGTAAATTAACCGTAACTCTCGCTCAATGCATTTTTGACAGAAGTCGAATATTTTCATGAGTAATCCTAACTTGCACTACTCGCTTACAGCAATAAATATGGATGCTCTTTGCTCAAATTATGTACTGTTTGTATGTGGCAATAATAATAAATATTTTTATACGCAGACAGCAAACTTCCATGTTCGAATTCTTGAAATAAAGTAAATTAGCTAATCCTGAAAGTTCCACTTGTTAATTAAGTCTATCTGAAGAGGAATTCACATTCGCCTAACACCCCTTATAAGTGACCTATGAATATGCCCGCATCATCATTTACTGTAAGTTATAAAAGTGCGTGCATTGTGGAGGGTAAATCGTAACTTTTTCTTAGTATGTATTTGACAAAACAATCATGGATGAATATCTTTGAATGAACATTAGTGTGGAGTTCAAGCAATTTACTGGTGATGAAAATCGAATCACTGTTAGATTGGCTAAATCGAAGTTGGAAAATTCGTAAATTTGCCAACTTCACCCAAGTTTTGACCCATCAGACGAAGTTGGCAAATCAAGATGTCGATGTTGGC
>JAQFYE010003348.1:0-15561 GCA_034694305.1 Protaphorura glebata
GGAATTGGCGCCTACTGCGCAGTCGCAGATGGATTCGATTTTACTCTTTTAGCGGAAAAATCGATTTAATCGCTTTAGTCACTCAACTTGAAACCCCCTATTATATTGTTCTTTCTGTCAATTTCCAGAAATGACACAATTGAAATGCTTGATTGGAGTTTGTCTCGTTGTTTTTGTCATTCTGGTAATTCAAGCGGAATTTGGTAAGACTATCAAATACTTTCCTGTTATATTTAAATGATAATTCATTCTCGTTTTCTAATATAAAACTTTTTCCAGTTTAAAATTGTATATTACATTGTATCATTTTAAAAAGCAGGATCGGCTCATAAAAAAGATAAGGACTGTTTCAAGACAAGATGTCACGCCCATTCTGAGGGAAGTTGGTGTCCGGAAAACATGGTTACGAAGAAATGGGATTACTGCTCTTTACATCTCGGTAAATGGGAGGAGTGCTGCACACGCTAAATAAAATGTTCTTGTGTTTGTCCGGACGCAATTTATTTAATTACGTTTTACGTATTTTGCAATCGAATCGGACGTAAAAAAATTACCAATTTTGAAGTAGTCATCAACAAATTGTAAAATTCACAATACTTGTGCCTCACTCTCAATGTACTGAACAGATTAATAAAATCGAATCTCGACAAAATTCGTAGAATTCTTCTAAACATTTATTTGTAGAAGGAAACATACACATTTCAATGTTTTTTTCCTTTTCGTATACAAAGAAACTAAACCGTAGTGTGAAAAAAACTTCATTAAAGTTGTTGGCAAAACATTGTATGCGTGATGGATCGAGTCCTTTACAAAGAGAAGCAAAAAGGGCTGCTTATAATTGAAATGATTACTGTTAGTTTGGCGATTTCTATTTTAAATGAACTTTTGGTACCCGTGACGTGAGATTTTGTAAAAACAATTTACTTCTTTATTAGTATTTTTTTATCGATTATCGACTTCGCACATTCTCTAATCTCCTTCAATCTTCCTCATCGTTTTTTCGTGGTAATAATTACTTAATTATCAATTATCTATTTTTGCTAGATTTTGAAACTTTACGAATTACGATTCGTAAAAATGAAAAAAAAAATGACCAAACAGATACTGGCATAAACATGAACGAGACTGATTCACTACTATATTTTTAATAAATACAAATCCTTTAAATATTTGACATCTAATTTGAAAGAAACTTTAACAGCAATTTATCTTTAAACACGATTACATTCAAGTGAGCCTTCCTACCCTCTCTCTTCCTCTTTTTTTTACAAACATGATTGACTTACGACAATAGATGCGATTAAAATAGATTTAGATTAGACTGATAATTTAATTTTTGATCTGACCGTTGCAGTTGGTTAATAGAACTCGTAGAGTCGTAGATAAGTTACGTTTCGTAAGCATGGCAATTCTTTAGATTAGAATGACTCGTCAAGTGTCCACTTCTGAGTCATGTTCTCTAACAATTCCTCCGGCTCCTTTCCCATGTCCAATCATTAAATTTGGATTTGCGTGTGGATTTAATCCTTCATCTTCGTCGTTTCCTCTCCCAAAGAGCAGCATCAAAAGGATTACAACAACGATAATTGAAACAATCACGTACAATGCAGTTCGTCGACGAGAAACTCGTCGTTTTCCACCAGCTGACATGTTCCTACAGAAAAAATGAATAAAATTAGAAATTAATCGAATTTATTCGACAATTTCTGTACTGGGTAAGCTCACAATGCTAAAAAACACTGGATTTTCCGAAATTTGAATCCCACAGAAAGTGGTACGATTCATGTAACCTGAATTCCAGTGATGCTTAGTCATGACTTCACTAGTATGAGCTCACTTAGTAGGAAAACTTTGTCAATGTCAATTTATCCCGACTTTAATTTGAAAAATACTGAACTGTGTATTTTTATTTAAAACCAGAAACCTGAGTATTAAAAAACGAAACTGACCTGAGCCACCTGGACAAAGACTCAAATGGGGACCGTCGTCGATATTTATCATCGTCATCTAGCAAAGGTGTTTCAAAGTCTGGTCTCGTTGGTTTTCTTGAATTTGTATTCGGTGAAAAGGATTCTGTGGGGAGAACATTGTTGTCCCCAAAGTAGGAATTTTGTCCAGTTCCATAACTTTCATGTAATTTCGTTTTAGAATATTGTTGGGAATCTTGGTGATGAGAATGTGAATGGGAGTGTGAGTGGACTTCTGCATTGGAATGACGATGGAAATTAGCCGCATCATGACTACTTGTCACAGACACATCTGATTTTCTGTCAAAGTCGTTGTCCTAAAGTAAAAAAATTAATTAATTTTAACAAAATTACAATAAAAAATACGCATGACTTCTAAAAAGAATTTTTTAGAATGTGAGAGCCAACCGCAAATTTTTTGTATAGCTTATGACGTCAATACTTTGAAAAATCTATTTCCATGTAATTTCGCTAAATCTCAAAATTATACTCATTCTCTGCAATATTATTATTTTCATAAATGCAAGTACTTACCGGAAAACTCTGATTGAGGTGCTGCTGATGACCATTGTCATTGTGACCATTATAAGTTAATGTATTTGATGAATACGTGACCTCATGATCCAACTAAAATTGAACAAAGGAAAATTATTAATAATTTTTTTTCTTTATGGAAATAAAATAAAACTTACCAATGGTAAACCTAAACCGGCTCTTGCCCAATTAACTTCTCCCATTTTGTTTCTCAGAGCATCTGCAATTGGCGAAATTTGATTGAGGACTGGAAATAAACCCATTCTCTTGCAAATTGGACAACTGTACCCAGCAGGGGCAGTCGTGGCAGGTAATGATCTCGCCCAAGCATCCAGGCAATCCCAGTGAACGATATCTAAAGGAAAATACCAGTGCTAAAATCAGGACATTTTGAAAAATTTAACGCGTTCTTGGTTAATTTTTATTAAAGTAAGGAAAAAATGAGTATTTTTTTTTAAATTTTGCAAAGGTAAGGTTAGACAATTTTCTCAGTTTACAATAGCTACAAAACATTTCAAACATAATTTTAGGATTCTATCGAGAGGAGGAGGGAAAAAATAAATTGTTTATTGGATTTACTAACGGAAGCACAAAAGTCGAACAGTTTCAGACTTGACAAGTTCAAGGTCACAGAGTCCACATTTAGTTGAATAGACTGAGTCAGTAATCCAATTTTTATAAGTGTCCACGACGCACTGCAATATATCAAAGATACAACTGGCTATATAAATAATTAATTTGACATTGTATTTAATTGGATGTAAATTGCTTGCACGTACAAACCCTGGAATATCAAATGATACCTAATTACTATAATATATAATAAAAACAATATAAGCAGTAGTTGTGAGTTGTACAAAATCTAGGTATTAAATTTCGATTAGTTTATGTAAACTCCTTTGGAATCAAAAAGCTGGGGTGAAAAGGAAATTTAGACTGACATTTTAAAATCTTCACAAATCTCAATATGTCTGTCTGTAAAAAAATGGAAGTAGTAATTTAATAGTAGAAGTGCTCTAATTTAAAAGGAAACACCTAATTGAACAACTACACGGAACTATTAAATTCTAAACGATAATTAACAATTTTCCTTTCCAAAAAGGTCAATGACCTGTAACCCATAACCCTGACCTGGCCTCAGTGTACTTGGTAATTTATTAGATAATTGCTGACGTACACATTCTTTCATATTCAGTGTATATTTCATTTTAATCATTAATTTATAATTAATCTGTGACTGACCTGAGGATGATTGTGCATGAGACAGTGCTCACAAACATTAACCCTGTGTTCATAGCAAAATATATTGGTCACCTTCCTCTGGGGACATTTGCACAAACCCATGATTTGATCAGTAATTTAATCAGTGCCGGACAAATAATTTGACAGTCGTTCTTGACAGACGTCTAGGTATTTCCTCCTCCCGGTTTCAATAAACAGGACCACCCACGGTTACGTGACCAGTGATTTGGACGTCTCCTCTTTGAGACCGAGACTCCTTTTTACGGTCAACGGTTACTTGAGGTCACGGACTCTTGACAATTGGACAGATTGGCAGGAAAATCACGAAAGTGATGAGTTAATTTCAATTTATGATTTAAATCTTGAGGACACGTCACTACTCACAAAAGTCCGCCGTTTTCGAAACTCTCCTTCTCCAGATTTTATGGTCGGGAGGTGTCGCCGTGTGTGCATCGTTCAATTGACGGAATACAATTTTATTTGACAACTTCCCTACTATATAGGTAAGCTCATACTCTCCAAACAAAAAAAAAGGAAGCAGATTTATTACAAAGTTTCAGAGAATCCGGTTCAATTCCTGTGGCAATTTGAATCTTTTGATCAATCAATTAAAGTTTAGTCATGACCCGTTGACCCATATAATATTAACTGAAGTCTTCCATAGGCGTAATAGCCTCCTATTTCGAATTAAAAAAACACAATACAAGAAATAGTACGCGGAATCCTGGGACCGGAATCATGAAAAATTTAATTACTTAGAAGATAATATGCCGTAAAGCACGAAAGCTTCTCTCTATATTTGACCTGTGGACTGTACCCTCAGTTGATTGGGTCAATTTCAATTCATACTAGTACATCAAAGCGCTGTACAGGAGACCAATTGATTATACACAGTTCGTACATTTTATAACCTGCAGTGTTGAATTTAGAATTTTTTAGAACTATTTTACCCAAGTAAATTGGAATTGAAATAATCTGATTTCAGTGATTTCATAATGTAAATATAATTGTGAATCCAGGTAACACAGTTTATTCCATTGGATCAAGGTGTCTATGAAGGACGACCGTTTCTTAGTTGACGTCACATTTTAATTGTTTTATAGAAATTATTTAGTGCTAGGATTTTACTATGAATTATCTGTAAATGTACAACCCTTCAACTCGCTTTTGCATTTTTAATGAGTCGTCCGTCTATTTTCTGGACTGGAATTTATGAGCTGTTGATCTCATTTTATTTCCTTTACGCGAAGACCTTGACTTGAGGTTTTATTGATTGCACTCATCATCAGCGGGATCGGTCTCCATTATGATGGCTCCAAGAAATAATCCAGAGTATAACTGTCAGCTAGCTTTTATTATTTAAGAGTTATTATTAATGAATTTCTATCCAAAGCACTCATTTTGCAATGAATTATTTAGGACTAACGCAAAGACATTACGGAATACCAAATGGCTTTTCTAAAGTCACTTCGAATAGACATTAGAGTGGAATGTATTAATGAATATTATTCGTAAGCACCAAAAGATCCGTAACATTTGAAATTATACTTCCCAAAACCTTAAAGCTTGCACCTTTTTGGAAATAGCCCATTGATCCAAAATTAAATCTTAACGGTCGACAAGACTTGAGATATTTGGAGAGTAGCTTCCGATCATTTCCTCTTGTTTTCGTACAACAATTCCAGGAATGTATCAATTCTTTGGAATACTCATTGTGGTTGCCTAATTCCAAATATATCACATAAAGTACTGTCGTTCCGAATGCTGCGTTTGCGGCACAGGCTATTGTGAGAGGAACGTGGACCATTCTGTAGACTCGTATAAATATTGCCAAGCAAACTACAGTCCATGTCATCACCGTCGTATTTAGTACAACGAAAATGTCACTCATGCAGTAATTTGTCAAATTGGATATCACTTGCAAACATCTAGTGGCGTGCACGAAGGCAGATGGCGTCCTCAGACATTCTCTCGTGTACTTACTCTTTCGGTTGGCCCTGTGGAAATTTTTATTATTTGAATGGAAATAAATTTTTGGATATAAGAATGGTTAAGGATGCGTGCAGGGAACATTACTTTTTCACTCACCGTACAAATAAATATATCTTTAAATTTGGGTAATTAATTTTCTGACAATTAAATGTTTCTTTGACCGTATAAATCTATCAGGAAATATTGGTGAAATTTTTAAAAAGAAATAAATTGTAGAAGGTGTCATCGGCAAACAAAATGCCCTCAGGTGGAAAAGTCTTGATTCACCGTCATGCTCTTAACGAGGAGGATTTTCCCATCTCATAGATTAGTGTCTCGACACCTTATAATTGAGTTTTCTTGATTTTGCGCCAAATTTTCCTGCAAGGCTTCAGCGGTCTCAGAAATATTTATTTATGGAAAATACAATAAGTTAAATTCTAAAACGAAATATGTATGGTTAGTGATAGCTCCAGGTTCTCGTGTGTGTCACTGACACTGACCTCAATTATCTACAGTGGTAGCGGGAAAATGCTTTTAGGAGTCCCGCCATAAATGCGAGAAAGCCTTACCTTAATTCTGTACACAAAAATTTAATACAAGTAAAATAAATGATGACACCCGTTACAAAACATAGTGACAATGCCCAATTAGCAGCCACCAAATAAAATTGCGGAAACAGCATTAGCATCATGATGAATGACTCGCGATAGTGGTCTGGAAAATAAGCACTTAGATAACATGCCCAATGGGGATATGAGATATTTACGAATTGAAGACATATTATGTTTGAGCAAGCAGCAATTATTCCGTAGAAGATTGCATTTTCACAACCAAGCTCGAATGGTGCGGCAATTTGCTTCAAGTACCGATCTAGAGACAAAACAACGTGTTTGTATTAAATGCAAATTAGGACGAACAAATAAATTTTGAGTATTTTGATTAGTTAAACAGGTTTTGCGAAATTTTGAAATGTCTACATACATTGGCAATTTTGACTGTAAGCGAGGAGGTGATTCAAGATCATTATTATTCCATCACGTTTGAACGCGAAAATTGAAGAGGACGTGCAAACTATAACTTCTGAGGCGATATAAAGACAATGGAATGCTCGCTCCAAAGCCGTTGTATTTGGATTGGATAAATTGTAGACGAAAGTAATAATTAAAAATATTGTATGAACAAACAAACTTGAAGTCGAGCAACACCAAGCAATAGTGGAGAATTTTGAATTTGGAAGGACAACTCGGTTTGTATTATTGTCCCAATGAAACGGTATTACCTTTAAAATGTATGCCCACTTAATATGGAATGCCAATAACTTAAGACACTTTCTACTAATCATTTTTCACTTGTAGACTAAAAACGAAGTAAAAAGTTTGTGACCAGGTGCCTGGTTGACTTTCAATGAGAAACAGAGGACATCAGATTGTTCTGTGTCGCAAAGAGCTTGGCTTTTAATTAAATGATTTATTATTATATTATTCCCAGACTAAAAGTCCATCGCGTGTCTGACAAGGGCAAGTCAGCCACATGCCTACCAGGATCTAGACCCGACACCCAATCTTCTTGATTCCTTGACATCCCCTGAGTAGGTTCTCCTCAAAAATTCGCAGACACAAACACAAATGAAGTATTTCTTCTTTCGCTTTTCTCTGAAAATTTGGTCAAAAAAATCTTGAGACTCTGCATGTGTGATTTAACACGTGATTTTGAAAATTTCACGAAGACCTCAGAATTTTTTTACCAAATTTTCGGAGATGTACTTGATTTGTGCTGGTCAGTTTTGACGAAAACCGACTGAGGGACGGAGCTGACTGACTGAGCCTATGCATTACGAAAATTGGGTAACGAGTCCCGGCAGACATGTGACTACTCTCCCTCGTGAGCGTTTTGAAACATTTCTCACTCCGTCCATCCATTATTACGAAATGTTTGGGTCCGGTTTCAATTCTCTTACAAGTACAGCAAAGCACTTCCAAAAACCCGTCCAGCTTAGAACACGAAGCAAGTACCGGTTATTCCCGAAAAAGAGATCAATTGCTTATTAGCCTTATGCCTTAAATAGAAAAAAAATTGGAGATAGGAAATTGCTTAAGCAAAATTCAGAAAATACGGATTCCTTGATTTTCAATGTTCGGTGCAATCCAGGTTTGATTTCATTTATGTTCAAACGGCTCAAATGTTATGAACAAACGATTGATCCCTATTTCGGGAACACCCCGTGTAGCATTATCCAGCCTCACAAAGGAACCTTTCCAAGTGATCATCGAGTTTCGACCTGATAATTTTTCTGTAAGTTCATTCACTTATGCTAACACAGTGTGTGAAATATCTTGTGCTGGTTTCGCCGCAAAATGCTTTGGGTGACCTCCAGAGGTCAAGATGTATCGTACCGAGATGGGAAATTTAGAAACCATTTCTGCAAAAGGTCTCACTTTTACCACACACTCGAAAAGCTTTCTCTAAATTACATGAAATTATTTATTATTGCATGCGAAAAAATCGAATAGATTAAGCTATACAATTGTGCTCGTTGTCAGTACTTGTGTCTCTGATGCGGCGGTCAATCTAATATTACCTTATTTCGGCGTGTATTTCTGTTTGTGTTTTTAAATATCACAATTTTCAGCCTTTTCAGTAGGAACTTGGGATCCATACGGTTGGCCTGTATCTTAATCAGCAAAATGCGGTTCGTGAACTCCGATGAAAATTTTAAGAGAATTCATTAGCAGGTGTCCGGATAGAGAAGTGGATAAGACTCAATGTATTATTTTGATTTTAAAAATTTACCCAACTCGTCATATGTTATTTTAAACACTTGTCAGTTTTAATCTGAGTCCCGAGTCCAGTTAAAAAATCAGATGATCCGTCTGACAGAATCGACAAGAAAGTGTTGGGTGAGTTAGGTATTCTGACTTTGTCAAGCCGAACACCGAGATTTTCAAACTTCTACAAACTTTTAATTTTTTGCACCTAACCAAGGTCGATCTAACCGAAATTTAGTGAAAAAAGTGGTCACCTGGTGTCTTGTGATTTTTTTAACTTCAAATCGAACATGACATGAATTGGCTTCATTTTTGTAAGTGTGTTGTTCCCACCGACCACCAGTGCAGAATGGTTAAATACAAATTAAAAAAAAAGAAAGAAACGTTACACGCACGCAACACAAGTACATACATATAAAATATCTGATCCAGGCCTATCTCAGAAGGCAAAGTTCCCAAAACAGCGGCAGCATTTCCTCACTGAATCGCAACACTTATTCTCTGAATGAGATAAGTCGTCGCCCGCTCTTCGCCAGTAACTCGAGAAATTCTGCGTCCTATCTCACGAATGAGACGTATACCTACAATCCCCGCCGATACAAGCGCTCGAGCTATCACGTCATTGCCCGCACCATTTCCGACAGGCCAAGCCGTGCAAGCCCTTTACTGATGCTTCACGCTTTGCACTCCCTGAGGTGAAGTATTTTGTTCAAGTATTCCAGAATTTACCCTTACGTTCCTAGTACTTACGAAAATAAGCCATCGTTTGACTGACAATATGTTATAATTGAATTTTGACATTGCGGAACTCACGATAATAATAAGTCCAGAGTACACTCGTAGTCCGCAGTGTTGTTATTAACAGGGTGCTAAAACGTTTTAATGATTTTCTAACCAACGTACATACACTTCTAGAATTACAATTAATTAGCAACACGAGAAACGCAAACACAGCAGGAGGTGCAAAGTCACTGACTATATAAGATTAGAGTACAAAGCATTAACTGATATTACTCGTGAGCACCAAGAGGTCCGTAACATATGAAATAATACTTCCCAAAACCACAAGACTTCCTCCTTTTTGAAAATATCCCATTGATCCGAAATTCAATCTTAACGGTCGACAAGATTTGATATATTTCGACAGCAGATTCCGATCCAATCCTCTTGTTTTCGTATAATAATTCCAAGAATATATCAATTCTTTGGAATACTCATTGTGGTTGCCAAATTCCAAATACATCACATAAAGTACAGTCGCTCCGATCCCTGCGTCTGCGGCACAGGCTATTGTGGCAGAAGCAGGCACTATTTTGTAGATTCGAATCACTGCTGCCAAGCAAAGTACAGTAAAGGGCATCAAAATGGAATTTACAATAACGAAGATGTCACTCATATAGTAATTAACAATATTAGAAATCACTTGCAAACATCTGGAGGCGTGCATCATGCCAGGTGGTGTTCGCAGATATTTTGTCGTGTACTTACTTTTCCGGTTGGCTCTGTGAAAATATTTCAATAATATGAATGGATTTAGACTCTGAAGAAACCCGTCACATATGTGGTAAAGCCTTACCTTAATTCCGTACTGAAAAAATTAATATTAGTAAGACCAACGATGGCACACGTTGTTAGACACAGCCCTAATGCCCAACTAGCAGTCAGACAAAACGAATGCGGTAACAACATTAATATCATGATGAACGACTCATGATATTCGTCTGGAAAATAAGCACTTAGGAAGCATGCCCAATGGGGGTATGAGATGTTTATGAATTGACAGCATATTGTGTTGGCACAAGCTGCAACAATTCCGCAGACGATTATATTTTCACAACGAAGCTCGAATGGAGGGGCTTTCTTCTTCAAGTATCGTTCTAGAGACAAATCAACGTATTAAATGCAAGGCACGATGGCCAAATGAATATTATGAAGGATAAAGTTTATTAAACATATTGGGAATTTGTCAACTTCCACATACCTTGGCACTTTTGACTGTAACCAAGGAGATGATTCATGATCATCATTATTCCATCTCGTTTGAACGCAACAATTGTTGCACCCGCGCAAATTATAACTGCTGCAGCGATATAAATACAATGACCGGTTCGCTCCAACGCCGTTGCATTTGGATTGGATATATTGAAAACGAATGTAATATTCCCGGGAACAGTACCTTAGAGCTTTCACCTATCGTGATGTCAGCGGATGAATTCTAGGAAATTTCATGACGAATCCGAATCCGAAAGAATTTTAAAGATTGCTTCATTAGTTTTTGAGATATCAATTGTTCCGTGAATCAATTTTTCCATGCTCTCCCAGCAAAAAGCTCCTGCCTTACCGGCATTTAGTGGCGGCACCTCTTGGTGGTAGTTCCTTTTTCTATCCACACAAAAATAGACCGCCTGGACGGGCATTGAATGGGAGACAAAAGTCAGAGTGAAATCGAGAAGGCATTGATTAAACTCCAATGGCATTGCCGAGTTCGTTTCTTCCTATGGAAAGCGTTTCAAGACAGACACACTTACGAGGGAAACGTCATTTTTAGAAAAATTTGAAATTCATACTACTGATTCCTGATGCCAATCGAAATCTCGGATAAACGTCACTCGTCGCACATTTCAGGTTTAGGTCACAACCTGACCTTATTGAATTTTGGTTGTGTGTTTGTGTATCGGGCCGCCGACTCCGTTCGTTCGTTCAACGCGGGGGAAGAGAGCGAGAGCAGGGAAAGTGAGACGAACGAGGCACAGGATCCAATACTGTTGTAATTGGATCGGACAAATTGTAGACGAATGTGATAATTAAAAGAATTGCATAAACAAACAAACTTAACATCGAACAATAATAGGTAGCAGTAGAGAATTTGGAATTTGGAAGGACAATTCGGTTTGTATTATTGTTCCGATGAAATAGTATTACTTTTAAAATGTAGGCCAACTTAATATGGAATGCCAATAACTTAAGAGACCTTTTACTAATCATTTTTGAATTCTAAGATCGAATTTACAACAAGAAATGTGCTTGAGTCCAGTTGTCTGGTTGACTTTCAATGACAAACTGAGGACATCCGTTTGTTCCGCGTTACAGGAAGGTATACTAGGCTAAATTAAATTAAATTATTCATGACATCGAATATATTATTAACTAAAAGTGCATCGCATGACCGGTTTGTTTTTACTCCGTCTATCCATTAACACGGAATGTTTGTGCCTGGATACAATTCCTAGAAGTACAGCTAAGCACTTCCAAAAACCCGGCCAACTGATAATACCACGGAAATACTACATACATCCAGCCGCAGTGATGGATTCAGAAGTACATAAATTGGAATTTATATAATGTGCGTTTGTGATGTTAGTGAAAATAATGTTAACTGCGGATTTGATTTAGAGAAAGTGCTTGTAAATTTAGTGAACACATTCGATTCGGTTGTACCCGATATGTCTATGAAGGACGAATTGCGGACAAGCGTTTCTTATTCGACGTGGCGAATAGCCGCATTTAAATTCAGGACTGGTAATCGGAATTTTTTTTTCCGATTCCGATTCCGATTATTTTTTTGATTATTAAATTATTTTGATTCCGATTATCAATTCCGATTCCGTTTATTTCAGAATTTCGATTCCGATTCTAATTCCGATTCCGATTATCATAAAAATTTCGATTATTTTTCGATTACGATTCCGATTCCAATTCCGATTACTAGCCCTGATTTAAATCAATTGAAATTATTCAGTGTTAGGATTTTATTAATTATTTGGAAATGCACAACTCTTCAACTCACTTTTAAAATTTTAATGACTCGTCCTTCCTTCTTCTGCACCGGAATCTTTGAGTCTTTCATTTAATTTCTTTACATTTTCCTCCCGTATGCATTTCAAATTGAAAGTTTTTTATGGTTGCAATGATTAAAAGTCTTCATTATAACTTAGACCTCTAATTACAAATCACTGACTCCTATTATTATACAGAGATAGGAATATAAAAAAACCATTCTCGCAAAAGGCCTCACTTGTGTGCGTTTAAAAAGTGAGGCCTTTCGCGAGAATGGTTTACCTTGACTTCCGGATCCGGAGGTCAGCCAAAGCATTTTGCGGCAAAGCCGGCTCGAGATATTTCACACACGGTGTTAGCTCAAGGGAATGAACTTGCAGAAAAATTTTCAGGTCGAAATTCAATGATCACTTGGAAAGGTTCCCTTGTTAAGCAAAGTCAGTAGTGAATAATGTAATGCATTATTCAATCTAATACCATTTCCGAGTTACATAATATCCCTGAATATTACAATGTGACGCAAGACTAACTGTGTATTGTCGTTGTGGTCCAAACCGTGTTCCCAATGTGTAACGAACACCGCATTTTTTAAGTCGTCAAGGTTGATTGATTGATTGTCGTCAAGTAATAATAGTCGTCAAGTTAATCGTCTCTGCTTTGTTTTACTTTGGTCGTCATATTCTGTCGAATCTAGATTTGTGTTTCTCTTTTATCATTTTTTACGTTAGCGGGAAGGTCTACCGAGCGATTTCTTATATGGCGCAAACTACAGCCCGTAAAACCACTCGTATAATTCTTAACACGCAAAAGCTCTACCCTTCCGTTTTACGTTTTACGGGATGAGTATTCCACGGATTTGCGCTAAGTCCCCATCCCCTCAAGAAAGAAAGTGAAAGCTTACTTTCCCCGACTTTCTCTTCCTGTTTTCAATTTAACTTATTAGTTAGTGTACTAAATTTACGCTTACGTTAGACGAATGTCCAATCCTTGTTCTCCACCTTGCACGCACATCAGTTATGAACTTTCACGCACTTGAAAAAGTACAAAATTAATTAAATAGTCGCCACAAGGAAATCGAAATTGCCGTGGCAACAACCTCCATGCAGACAGATTATGTCAATTAAATAACCTTAGCCATGGCAACTGAATTTGATATATTAAAATATTGACATGGAAAATAATCGGTTAACAAGTAGACCTACCCAGGGAGTGTTCGAACAAGTAATTCAAACGTTTGGTTCACTTAAACATTAGGAGTCATGAGATGTATTAGCTTAGGAGGTATTGTCAACGAGGTAATATCAGCGGCGTCATGTCAAACGTTGACGTGGAGTGTAATTGCGTATTTGGAATCAAGAATTGATCGTAGCAATATTTCGTCGACCCATTTTTCTTGACCCGAATAAAAAAACTTAACTGAATAACTAACTTTGTTTGATTACGTAATAATTGCGTCATAAATGTAATGTTCTGTGTTGCACAGAGTATCTAAATGGAAATATATTTATATCGATGGTATGTCCTTAATTCTTTTCATCACTTTAGTTTTGAGCATCCGGTGACCGTGGATCAGAGGTCACCTGGCGAGTTCATATTAACACCGGGTGATTCTTGTGAGCTTGTGTACCTAAAATATAAATTTCGTTGAAATCCGTCAGCATTTACTGCATGTGACCTCTGGTGACCTCAGAGGTCACCTGGCGAGCTCATATTAACACCCGGTGATTCTTGTGGCCTTGTGTACCTACCATATAAGTTTCGTTGACATCCTGAAGAACCTGAAGAAAAGAACTGAACTAAATAACTAACTTTGTTCAATTACAGAATAATTGCGTCATCAATGTAATATTCTCTGTTGCACAGAGTATCGAAATAGGAAAGGACATACCGATGGTATGTCCTTGATTCTTCTCATCACTTTAGTTTTGAGCATTTTCAATAAGTATTATTAACTTAACCGGAATAATGACGTAACCAATGCGCAATGGCAGCAGTAAATGATGCAATGCCTTATTCAATCTAATGCCATTTGCGAATTGCAAAATATCTCTGAATACATATTACAATGTGATTAACTTTTGTCGTCCGATTCATGTTCACAATGAGTAACAAACACCGCATTTTTTAAGTCGTCCAGTTAATCGCCACTACTTTGTTTTACTTTGGTCGTCATATTCTGTCGAAACTAGATATGTGTTTCTCTTTTATCATTTTTTGCATTAGCGGGAAGGTCTGCTGCGCGATTTCTTATTTGCGCAATCTGCAGATTGCAGCGCGTAAAACCGCTGGCATTATTTTTTACCACGCGATGCCTCCACACTTCCGTTTTACGTTCTATGGGACGAGTATTCCACGGATTTGCGCTAAGTCCCCATGCATCCCCTCAAGAAACAGAGTGAAAGCTTACTTTCCCCGACTTTCTCTTCCTGTTTTCAATTTAACTTATTAGTTAGTGTACTAAATTTACACTAACGTCAGACGAATTTCCAATCCTTGTTCTCTACCTTGCACGCCCATCAGTACAAGGTACTTTAATAGTTCGGATTATAAATCACTGAACAGGAATTCATACAAAATTCGCTACAACCGGTCTACCCGATTAATATTTGCTAAACGAATTCTTTTGTAAAGGTTATGTCTTTTTCCGTTCGGAACAGCGAGAGTACAGGGCGACTAATATGAATTTCCAGTCCTATTACTCAGATGCCGCAATAGCTACAATCAAATAGACTACCTCATTCGAAAGACCTGCTTACAATGACAAGACGACTTAGAATATTCTGGAAGGATGTTCGAGCGCAATGCGCGGAGTGAAGTATAAAAATAAAACACCTTTTAATCTTCGCCAGCCTCTCTTTTCGGGGTGTTTTTCTTGAAATGCCGCCGAAATTATGAAATACTAACTTCACCACCACATAGCTATAGGCGTGTCATCAATGAAGAAAATCTATGACATCGATCGACAATTTCTGGGCAAGTAGATTTTCTCTCGAAGTTTCATTTTGTTACAAGATTGCATTCCTATGGAAATTTTATGGTATATTTTGTACGAAATCATATTGAGACGATCTTTCTAACGAGGTATTGAACCTGATTGTAGCTTATTGCGGTTCCTGAGTTCTACACCGGTGAAAACATAATTATCACTCTGTACATCTAGGATAATTCTCTAACGGATTGACACTTCGAACAAGGTAGTAGTAAGCAAGACCCATGATTTCAATAACCCCGGAGGGCAATCGCCCCCCCGGTTAACATTATGAGCATTTGGATATACCCACTATACCTATATCCATAAGCAC
>JAQFYE010003349.1:0-15558 GCA_034694305.1 Protaphorura glebata
ACACGCGACGAGAATTTCTTGTTATTTTTCCTGGTTGTCACCTCCAGACTACGGAGTTAGAATTGACTGCTCTGTGGGGTTACATGAGAATCGAATTAATCGCACGCATGCAAGAGAAAAGAGCTTCATATGTGATCAGGCCGATCGGACATGCAAATGAATAGGTCTATTACCTGATTACCCCTAATCGTACATTTGGGAACAGGTGAACCCAGAATTTTTTCCTGGACTGATTAAAGGATTGGATTGTGTAACTTACGATTAACAAGTATTGCATTGAAGCCTGGATGTGTTTGGAAGCCAAAAGTTGTGTTTTATCAGCCAACTGTGGAAAGCCACCAAATGTTGATCTGCAGACTGTAAAATTGTTTGTCAATTCTGCAATATAAAAAAAAATATGACATTCAGAATCTGGTATAATCGTCCCTTTTATACAGTTTAAGTTTAAATTGAATAATATTCACCTTTAACTACGCTGTCCGGGCCATTACTAGAGCAAGCCCCATGAATGTTGTTGAGGCAATGTCCAGCAAATACGTCATTTCCAAAACATGTTCCCAAAAGGACACAAAATAACGCTAGAACTTGTAGTTTCATTTTGAAGGAATTTCTCTTGAAGATGATTTAAGGTTCAAACAGGAGAGACTGAGAAGTTGGTTGAGTTTTATTCCCAATGGTTTTGTATGAATTCAAAGTTTTGTTACACGATTCAATTCAATTCTTGCACTGGAATCTTACTCTACCAGCTAAAGCTATTGACTTGACAGTTTCCTCCTCAAGTAGTCCCTATTGAGCGATAAGATAAGACGACTGGAGCCAAAAGTCAGGAAAAAATGTACTCCCTGAATAATATATCAACTATCGATAGGTTGGTAAAAATGTGACCAAGTCAGTACCTAACACTTGACTTGTTATTGTCTCCAAAATAATAATTATAGGAGTGCCTAAAGTCAGTTCACGACCGTCACACGGGTCTCAAGTTACTGTCTGGTTTTTAACAATAATACTTTTAAATGATAGACGATACAAGATAGAATTGCTTACTCATCCCCAAGTCGACTTGTCGTTGAAAGTACGATCGAACTAATATCGCAGCCCAGGGTATTATCTGCACAGTTATACAGGGAAACGAATTTCAGCAAATAAACTCTTATTTTTGTCATAGTAGTGGGGTCAGTGGGGGAGGCGAAGCAAAAGGTCAAATCATACACATCGACGCAGATCAAACTATCATCCAAACCCTCCTCATACATTTAGAGCTTGTCGTGTTCATGTTCACGTATCATTTTAACTTTTTCGAACCTTATTATAGGGAGTTAGCTGTTTGGTTGCACACTGGAATCTATCCTTAGTTGGTTGAATAATTCTCTGGCTGCTTGTGGCATTTAATTCTTACTCAACGAATTCCCTGCAAGAATATTCGGAAACTTGAAAGAAATATCGGAAGTCATGAAGTTACTCATCATGTCCGTGGTCATTTTGGCCACCACTCATTTGTCTAGCCAAGATCTTTGTAAAAGTTTTCAAAATCTAATATAAATTTTGATTTTCGGATGAACTGCCTGGAAAATTATGAGTTTTCAAGTCCTAACGATTCTAATTTTTGATACATTTTAGGCACTGCCAAAGGTGCTGAACAAATTAAGACTTGGACAGATATGGAAAAAGTGTGCCATGACGGTATCTCGAGTCAAATTCAAGAGGAAATGACGGCGTCAATTACTTATTTAACTATGGTAAGCTGTCATTTTCGTTCTTACACAGAACTTCTTGGAAACCCTACGATTTTTTCACCGGTGTCATGGGATGGGGGCGTTTGAAACGTCATGCTAATGCAAATGCAAGTGATCGCAAAACGCGGATCATCTGGTGAAAAAATTCGAGCAGCATTACTTTTTTTTTCGGGGCATGCTGAGATAATTTCAGTAGCCTGCGTGATAGGGTAATTATTATGCTGTCAATATTTTTTGCGAAACCCATTGAGTTCCGTAAATATTCTCAATAATTACACTGACAGAATTGTGGGTGTACTATCTACTACTAGGAGGAAAACTAGGAAATTACATGTTACGATGTAGAGTAGACATCCAGTAAAATTAATCATGGTTGATATATATAAGTTTAATTATGTAAAACTTTGGTTCTAGAGTGCACATTTCAGTGGTGACCAGAATTATCGTCCTGGTGTCGCAAAATTTTTCCTTGACAGCGCAATTGAAGAACGTGAACATGCCAAGAAATTGATGAACTATCTATTGATGCGAGGTGGAAACGTCGAGAACGCTGCCATCAAAAGCATTGTACTTTGACGAATACATTTGTTTTGAAATTACCATAACAGAAACACAATAATACATCAATATTATGGTATATTGCAGGAGCCTAAATTTAATACTTGGAAGTCTATGACCGAAGCTCTGCAAGATGCTCTAACACTGGAGAAGTCTGTGACCGCAAATATCAAGAACATTATTAAGGTTTGCGAAGGCGTTAAGGAGAACAACGACTACCACGTAAGTTCTGCAAAATGTATTCTACTAAATGTATCGATACTAAATTCTTTCTTTTTTCTTTTTATCAGGCGGTGGATTACTTGACTGGAGATTTCTTACAAGAGCAATATGAAGGTATGCGCCAATTGTCTGGACATCTATCTACCATATCTCGAATGTCCGAGCAGTACGGAAGTCTCGCTGAAGTCATTTTTGACAAATCTTTCCCTTAAACATTCTAATTAAATCAAAATATTGAATATTTAAGTTAGTTAAGACGATATAATGTTAAAAGCTATGAAATTGTTAGATTTAGAATAATAAACAACAAATTAAAACAACTTTGATATACTTTAATTGTTCAACAGTAAAATCCGTACAAGAGTTATTCCAATGTTCTGAGTCTAAACTGTGATTTCAGAACACTCGAAATATTAGCCATATTGTGCTTTTCATTAGTTTTCTTAAGAAATCAACAAGAACTACTCTACAAGTCCAATTAAAGTTTAGCTTTTCCAGCCCAAGAATGCACGATAGGATAAAGCTCCAAAGTCTGCTTCCAATCACTCACATTATCAACAAGGACGGCCTTTTTCTGCGATGGAATAAAGAATTCGGTTAAATAAAAAAAACATTGAAACATCTGAATGCATAAACAAATTCACACTAGACTCACCTCAACATCTTCAATGATAGCCTTGTCAGCTTCATTAGCTTTGGTTCCAGCGCCTCCTTCAGCCGTAGACAAAACATGAATGCTGAGACGCTTCCGTTTTTTCGCCAATGGAGCGATTAGACTCTGTAAAGATGTTAAAAAAATCAAACCTTGCTTCCAAACTGATCAGAAAATAAAACCCTTACATCGAAACACTTGCTGACATCTTCGAGTGTTACTTTCTCCAGTTCAATTAACTCAATACGTTGGCGATCAAACACATACTGCTGGGAGTTGATTTCTGACCAAACCAAGTTAGCACGATCCTTCGAAACAGAATGAAATATACGTTTCGGAAACTGCGTAAGATTGAGCTAACACGTGCAGGTTACGATGAAATAGGGTAAAAATAAAAACTGAGTAGAAACTTTTCTCAATCTTACTTTCATTTTCTTTGGTTTCTCCGATTTTCGTACAGCTAAGCCAATCCTGTGTTGCAGAAAATCATTTTGTGTCATGTTTTTTAAAATCCCCTGGAATTCAAGAAATTATGGTTTGTCAGATTTAAAAAAAAAATTAAATAATAAAGGACGTACATTGACACTATCTAGAAATTCCTCTATTCTAGAATCCACGTAGGCCTGCAAATATACAAGAGTAATACATTAATGCTACCAATTTGAAAGCTTCCAAATCGTAATATTGACTTGGCACCACAGAAACCCAAGATTTAAACTGCTTGCCAGGTGTTAATTTATATTTTAATACTTACACAATGACGATCACTTTGAACAATTACTTGAAGTCCCTCGACCGCTCCAGCTCGTCGAACCCCGCTAAAAACAATATAACCTAATTGCTCCTGAGTTCTGAGTTGATTGAAGCACGGTTCGTTTAATATGTGATCCAGTAATTCCAATACTAGAGAATCTTTCATACTCAGCAGACCAGCCTGAAGATAGACAACTGCACAAGAAGACTGGTGTGTTGCGTGCGTCGATTTATAGAAATTATTAGATCCTGTAAGATAAAGTGTCGATTAAAATCAAAAAGAAGTCGACTAAAGCAGATATAGGTGTAGCTACGATTTGGTCTAACAAGTAAACCTATTCCGATACCGATGGTAAATCGGTATCTGTTTGACAGTTGAGATTGGATTTCGGGTCAATCCGGTTACACAAACTAAAATATTAAAACACACCTGATTTAAGCTTCAACTCTCTAAGTCGAACTACTTGGGATGTGTGTAAAGGTTGTGTTCCCTTATTCTTGAAATAGCCCTCGCATTCTGAGACTAACGTTTGTCCCTCCTATTGAACCAAAAATCAGAGAGGAATACTTCATATTTTATTCACGCGTATTCTAAGACGTACCGAAGGAGTTACGTTTCCACAGATTAACCATTCCAATTTCAGATTTTCAAGTAAGTCCTCCGAGTAGCGAGTCAAACTCTCCAATGTTACGGCTAGATTAATTATTGCAGTACTTAAATTTGATTTTATAGTTATTGTACAATTCCCAAATGAATTAATACCTCCCAAAGATTCTATCAACTCCTGATGCAACCACCGTTTTTCGCGAAGTAAATAACTCAAATAATACACAGCATGCGAATAGGGTTGTTCGTCAAAAAAGTTCTTCAATAGTCTACTATAGCTGTCTTTTAGAACGTCGAAGCGGCCTTGGGTACATGAGAAATTGGCAACAGTCTCAACAACTTTCTTCATCAAGACACCCATTTTATCATCATAACCATGAGCCACAAGCTGGAAATTAAAGTACACAGTCGTTACGCAGTGTCTAAGTAGTTTTAAAATATACATATGTATATGTATAATATATATATGTATTTATGTTTAAACAAGAAAATCAAAACTCACTTCAAGACCGTAAATTGTATTCGTAACAACATAACTAAGACCGGCCGCGTTGGCAGCATATGATTCTTCCGTAAGTAAGTCCTTCATCACCATTGCAAACATTGCATTCAAATTGGCGTGCTTAGGGTCAAGTAATGGCAATGCACTACAGAAAACATGATTTGAATTAGGTTCGTTATTATACAGTTTGCTTAATTTGAGGAATTTGAGAATTTTGAATGTTGGAAAAGAGATAGAAATTTAGAAAGCTATATTATGTGAAGAAAAAACAGAAACACGATTCTTTGTAAAAATAAGCAATTCTGTTATCACGAATGGATTGACTTACCTGTACAGTTCAACTCTTGCTAACGCCTTGGGCATTAGAAACTCATTATCTTGTAGGAACCAGATCTTGGAAAGGTCAGTATCAGCAAGTACTTTAGGAATGATTCCTTTCTGTGAAATAGTATTTGTATTTTCGAAATATGATAATTTAAGTCGTTTAGTTCACGCTTATCAAGCGTGAAGCAATTCTACTACTGATGTGAAAAGGTTACTTTGAATGTTTTTATATTTTACCTCTTCTTCCCTGGGCTTCAAGTCAAACCGTGTTGGAATGAAAACATTGGGTGGTGGAAGTTTAAGGTCCGGATGGCTCGCACAATTTGTCCACTTCTGTAAAACAACTCTTAGTTAGCACGAGTGAAAGTTTATAACAAAAATTTTTACATTGTTGACAAAAAGCTGTAATTTCATGAACTTTGGCGAAATGTATATTAGTGATTATATGGGTTTGTCTCTGGTAACCAGTGAGTACAATTTTGATAATGGTTAGAATCCAATCTGACTAGATTCTTGATTACAACTGGATTGAATTTATGATTAACGAGAAAAACACCATTGGATATGTTGAAAATTATGATTTGCAATAATGTATGTACTAATGTACTACTTTTGGAGTATTTATTATCGTTGTCAATTGTTGTCAGGTCTGCGGTACAAGGTCAATTTATTTATTTTTCGCGAACGTGCGTGGGTGTTGAAACCAATGTGTTACACATACTTGTATGTTTCATATTATACACTAATACACGGTAAATAAAGTTTGAATTGAACTGAGTTGAATTCAAAGGTGAACAATTTAAACATAATACTTCAAAATTAAAATTAATTTTCTTTTTAATTGGTACAATAACAGTCAGTTCAGTAAATGCCTAGGCACTGGAGGCCACTCCAAAACCCCGATACGTGTCATTACGTGAGCCCCCCCTTATTGACCTGAATGTACACGTAGGGTACGGCGTGCCTAAGTGCGAGCCCCTTACCCCCCTTATTTATTTTTGTTTTTATTATGTATGCCTTCCTAATAAAAATTCGAAATTGCAGGATGAGATACTCCCTCAAAGATTGTCTAAAAACAACTTTTACATGCAACCTATAGTTAATTTAGTGCCACCGGCGGCCGCTCCCCGAGGACACTCGGGTGTTCGATTTCTGCCCTTTCTATGACGCCAGGCACATTCCTCAACATTTTTTGCGCCCCCCCTCCTCAAGGGGACACGTCCCCTTCTGACTAGTCAGGGTTTTGGAATATAACTGGAGGAATTAATGGATAAAATGACACAAATTATATGTAGAGGCATTACTGTAGTGAATACAACACTTACCTTTAAATGATCTTCCTGAATCTTTTCATGGGAATACTTCACACCATACCATTTCTCGGTCAGGTCAGCTTTGTCATCATAAGTCTTGGACGAGGTCATGACCCTACAACAAAGAATCGTATTTAGAGGACCCAAGCTCTAGCAATCAACTGAACTCTTAGTAAAATTAAACTGAAGATATGCTTACAGGCACTCTTGTGGCGTCAAATGGTCCAATATGCTTCTTATATGATCTGGACTATATTCGGTCAACACGAAGCCGGCCGTTAAGCAGTCTTCAGGTGGAACATCCTGGAAATATCGTAATTAATAAATCAATCGTAAATTTTATTAAGACCAAGACAGTACAAATAAAGTTCAACAAATTAAAAGCATTTTTTTAACTTACATGCATGGATGAACTGACTTGGGAAACAAGATTTTGTGGATGCTCCTTGTCCTTATAGCGAAACATCAACCCACTCAAATCTTTCAATTCGTCCCAAATCCATCTCTGCGGACCCATGTCCCGGAGAAGCTTCAAGTACTACCATAATGCATAAAAATATTTTTAAATTGTGAGTTCCATTTGTATCACTTTGGATTGACAAGGACTTAAGTAAGATCAATTATGATTATGCATTTATATGATATCAATATATATTACGGAATAACCTGAAAAATTATTGTTGTAATATCTTCAGTATGTGCCAGACCTTCAGGTGTCAGATCAACGGAAACCTACATCCAAATCCAAATTATATCAAATGTATAATGTCCACTGACGGTTTTCACTACTCAAGTCTTTGAATGATTTACTATTCATTGAAAAATCTGAAAAGTTCGTTGCAAGTTGATTCAAACCCTTTGACTCACGTTTTTAAATTATGTTGCCTTCAAAATAACAAACTTTGTTAATTTTTTATACATTTTAAAAAACAATTTATTGTAAACTCTTCTGAACAAAGAACATCAGTCTTACAAAGTCAAGTTCAAGGTACTTAAATTTACCATTCGGTTAGAAATAATATATAACGAAGCTTGACAGGAAATAGAATGGTACTTTGTACCAACTAACAAAAAAGAAAGACTAGAGAGAACAAAGGACTGGCGCTACTGTGCTGTGAGAGTGTGTGGGACAGGCGACGCGACGTTCTCAAGCCCAGTTCTTTGTCTTCAAACGCCATTTTACTCTCGCATGGGGCAGATGGGGCTGCAGCCAAATCTTCCCACAACCACACCATAGACCATACTTGTCACATACATACCAACCCTAACGTACATAATAACAATATAGAACATAAAAAAGTCGTAAATTATATTACTTACTTTGAATATTCCAAAACCTCTAGCAGGTGTCTGAGCACCTGCACTCAAATTACTGACCCAGTTCAATTTCTTCAACAAAGAAAGAATGCTGCCAGGTCCTGCGCGAAAAAGTAAATTAATTAATTACCTTTCCTCTTAAGGTAATAATCAATTTACTTTCAGAATCAGAACTTAGGAGAAACGCGCCATTATCCGCTCCTTCGTCCTGTAAAAGTTTGGAGTACGTTTCAATGGCTTACCTTCATGCCCAATGAGATGTGATACGTACTGATCGGACTGAAAAGAGAACAAACTGACATGAACAGCGACCAGTGCTGATTTACAAATTATGTAAAGAGTATACCCCTGTCTTGTAGTATGGTGACATATCAGGAATTGGAAATTGGATTGACAAATGTCTAACGTCCTTAATCGGTACGATGTCGACCCGAGCTTTTAATTCCTCAGCACCGAAAGGATTGTCTTCCCATGTAGGCATAACTACATTCCTATTCTCAATACAGCTGAACTTCGATTCGACAGTCGACTGAAGTTCATCCAAACTTTCAGTACCAAGTACAGTTAAATTCATCAAATTAGATGAATAGTCTGTAAGTAAAAAAACAAACATTGAACTACACATATATAAAGTAATATTTTTAGAATAAAATTAAAAACAAAATAAAAAGCTAAAGATTTACAATTGTTATGATAATCCAGTAAAGCAGATCGAACATCAATGGAATTTTTTTGCGGTTCATTCCAAAGTGTGTCGCGATTTCCTGTACAAACGAAGACCCACAATTATTAACAACGTACGTACTAAAATATTTTAAAAAAATACAAATGCTATACCCGTCGCAAATCTTGCGAATGGGTGATCTGGCTTCGCAAGACTACATTGGAGTTGATTTATCTGAGATCACAAAAATGCAATTAGAAAAGGAACAGACTTTCGTTGACATTCTATAAAATTGGCTACTTACCCGCCACATATCACTTGACAAGTTTTTATCATGCTCTGAATTCACAGCATTCACTTCCCGTTCTGTTGCCGATTCAGTGAATAGCGGACTTATAAAGAATTGTGAAAACCTGTATGTGTGAATACGTTAATATTACTTCCTTCGATTGGGTTGGATTGAATTGAATATAAAATCAATATTAAAATTAATAGTAAAATTAATTCTCACTTGTCTAGAGCTGGTTCCAAACCTTTGTGGCGATACGCAGATGCGGTCAAATTCATTAAAAAAATTAAAAAAATTATTTAAAAAGATGAACTCATACAACACAATTTCAATTTATAAAATGTATTTGGTCCAGGAAGAAACAAGTCATTATTTCATTCAGGTATTTCACTTGTGCATCGCATAATAATTCGCTTCGCATATATGCAAGTTCACCAAAAACGTAGATTGGTTATCGTTGAAAGTCGTTGAATGTGCGTAGGGCTTACAATGCCTGCGTTGCGACCTTACCTTGTGGCGATACGTCAAAATAATAATTCGTGTGATCACGTGCTGTATATCTGTAAAATAATAATTGGCTATAAATTTTAAAAAAATGTAAACTTGCAACTCTATCCAAAATACTACTCACGCATTAGACGATCCTCCATTATCAGACAAGAATTTTGAATAATCGTTTTCCGTGGGGTACTTCTTCGTGCCCAAAAATAGCATGTGTTCACAAAAGTGAGCAAGTCCGGGCAGATGTACCGGGTCATTCATACTCCCTTTAATAATAATACAAATATCAGACGAAAGTTCTTGAAAGCCCATAGAAGGCAATAAAATAAAGCAACCATTACCGGCAGCAACTGAAATCGACGCGGCAGACTTATCCGTTTTAGGATCACTAATAAGAACGGCTTTCATCTGATTCGGTAGCTCGATCGCTCTGTACTCTCTTTGGTCCAGTGGAGATTTTCCAACAGGGGGTAAAATTTTAGTTTCACCCGTCATCCTCAAATTAGCGCCAACGCTTGTGGATGCCAACCTGCCCAACAATCAATCAATTCAGAATTCTGCCACTGAAAAGTTTTCATATTACGACTGGATTGTGTACCGCCTAGTATTTCATTGACATATTTTTCATTTCATGTCGGACTACTGGGAGTACTAATTGCGTGAAAGTTCAGTTAGTATGCTATGAACTTGGAAAATCTGCACTTGGGAAGGTGGAAAGTTTTGAAAATTCAAGAAAAATTAAGTTTTAACATAATGGATGATTTTAATTTTTCGTAAACGATGAGGGGATGTGAACAAGAACTAACCTCGTTTTAATGTGGTTCGCGGATGAATTTAAAAAAAAAGTAAACTATTCACCTCATGTCATCTAATCATCTACAACTAGGACAACAAAGAGAAGCACTGATTATCAGTAAGCATGTCAAGCATGTCAAGCCTGTTCTCCAATACTACTACGGTCCAGTCAACTTTTCACTGAAGATACCATTAATGCGCACATAACGGGCCAATACCCTTCCCTTGCGACACATTTAACAATATTGACATCCCATTTTCATTTTCTTGCCAAAATTGGTAAAATAATTTGACATTCATTAACCTTGACCCACGCCAACCCCTGCCTGTTTTAGTATTCTCTAAAAATTGGTCAACTGTCAGTTGACAGTCTTCCTGGGTGAACCAATTTGAGCCAAGAAATTAAATCAAGGAAGGCGGGCTTACGACTACGAACTTACAGGTTCAATACAAGTGAAATTTTGTACACTACCAACTACTGAGAAGTGAAATGACTAATGGGAATGAACAACTGATTACCTTGAACTGATGATGTGTAATTGTCTGACAAAAGGGACGTCAGACCGCAAGATACGTTGTAGGAACAAAGCCATCCAGACTTTGAAGACACTGAAGAGCAGAATGAGGGGACGACGGACGGGTGACAAATAAAAGTCAAAAGTACGTATTTTAAGACCAACAGGAACAGTAGACTCAGATCACTAGGATTCGAACCCACGCGCCTTTATCGTTGTCTCCAGTTACCCACTCACATGCAAAATACAAAGCCAATTGCCATGACGAATCAAAAATAATTAGAACACTGTACTCTCACTAATTTACTGGCATTAGCGGTAGGCGATAGTCTAAAATATTCCCGGCTTTTCCTGTGTGTAATGGGTTAGATTTACTCAATTTAAATTAAGATAGGGTAAGGGGGCTAATACGCCCCACTTTGGAAAAGTCTGCTAATTAGCCCCACCCGCAATTTGTGGGTGTGATATGAGGTAGTACTTAAGGGGGTGGGGCGTATTAGCACAGCTGTTCACCGATAGCCCCCCCCAGGAAGAATAATGTGCCCAGATATAGAGGCTAATAACACTTTTTGTTTTGTGTGTAAGTTTCTCTTTGTCGTGAAGGTGAGCTAATTAGCACACTCCGTCGAAGGTGGGAACTATTAGCCCACCCTACCCTATATTTTTTAGTTTAGTGAATTTTTTTATAGAGCGGCAGGTACCAAGGTACCTCCGCCTAATAGCAGGAAAAATCTCTAGTATGCCAGACCGGTTTGGCTCAAGTTAGTGAGTGCCGGGCTTTACTCCATCAGGTCCCTGGTTCAATTGCTGGTCGGTCCACTCCATAATTCCTTGTACGTGTTCGCAAGGTATCTGGTCCTCAGATATCTTGGTTTAATTGTGGGGATCGCTGCGATTGGGGCGTCTTGAGTAACTTCTCTACATAAGTGTCACCTCGTTGATATCAATTCAGTCACGCCTACGAGCCAAGAATTCGTAAAGCTGATAAAGCGCAAAGAACTGAATAAGTTTAGATGACTATAACAGTAACTTTAACATGAAATACCTGTATTAAAAGCGGAAGCCACACTATTATGCTCAAGGAATCGAACCCTAACCATAGGGGCCGGATGGTGAACATTTTGAGTTTCTGGTAAACTCCTGGTACGAGAATAAACCGTCATATCGGCTTCATTCACTATATGCCAAAAAATGGTAAAATAGCCTTGGTTCTCCGTAAAACTTAAGTACAGAAATATCCGTTACACAACCACCATACCTCTGCCCGAGGTATCGAACCCTGAACAGAGTAAAATCTCCTGAGCAGCCGGTCGAGAAATTTCTTGAAACCGAATAACCAAAATGGCGGCCGGCTTCTCTACGAAGAAATATCATCGTAATCACGCCACGATACTCATGAATATGAGCCGAAACAAAATGATGAAACAAACTTGGTTCACAAAAACACTATGGATTTATTTATTACGTGAGGCAATTATTGTTAGACCACATAACTGGAGAATGCTTGGATTCTGGATAGACCATGAAATGTCAATACATCATAGGTGTATATATATTGTTCCGGAATTGCAGAAAATAAATATATTAATTAATAATCGCATATGTTCTACACAACAACATTCGCAACTTCTGAAATTACATACTCACGTTCAATAGCCTTTTTCCATTTACATCAGGTGCCATCACTAATATTGCACTTTCAATCTGCACCATCTGGCACGAGTAGAGATAAGGTACATTTGCTCGAGAGCTTTAAAAAACATTTGAACTAAGGAAGAATAATACAGTTTAAACTGAATGGCAGTTCCAGTTCCAGTTGTTGGGTTTCCTTTTTGTACATAAATGCAAACAAAGTAAGTTGAAAAGAAAAATCTCGAATTGAGTTGAAAGACATAAAATCAGTCATAAAAGTTATTACATATACATAAAATCAGGTAATACTTATAAAATCTGAGAGATTACTTCACTCAGAATAACACTCATTCTAGGCCCCACGGATAAAATCCAGCTTAGCATTCTTAAGATTCAGACGTACGTAGTAAAATCAAAAACTGGCTCTTCAACGCATCACTGAGGCTTCTTACGTCAACTTCCCCGTCATTGCTTCCTGTAATGAGATAATTCAGATAAAAGTTAATGACAGACAGCATGTGTCGTAGAAATTGGTCCGAGCGTGAAAGATGCATGTATTCAGGAGAACATCTAGACCCTGATTTGTTACTCAAGGATCCCTATTTTCATTGCCCGACTTTCATCATGGACAAGAGAACAGAAGAAATACAATTCTTGCCAATGCATGGATTAACGGAAAAAGCTGAGAGACGCAGCCACGAGCACTTGTGGATACGAGCCTGTGGATTTTACAACTACAACTACTACAAACCTGTATACGGATCCGGCAGCCTGAATTGATAATTGTATACAGTAATTAATAATTTCAATGAGTTACTTTACCTCGAACTGCCGAAGTAAACAGGGTCCAGTTCTGGTGGTTCTTCGAGTTCTGGAAGTTCTGGAATTTCACGAACTGGAAGATGTCCATACGCCATGAGCACTTCAGAAGTGGTAACTGATTTTTTTTCAATCGGTTCGTACATTTGCAACTTGGTCCTGAGTTGTTTATTCTCTTCTCGGCATTCTTGAAGTTGTTTCATAAGCTACAAATTTAAAAACGATATTACTGAACCTATGTAAAGAAAAATAACTTGGTATATAAATATATATACATATAATACCTATATAAATGATAGAGAAAAACATTATTATTATTATTATTATTATTATTACAACCTATTCATCTTACCCAACTATCAACCGCTTTCACTTTCACATACGTGGTCTTACGATAATATGACAACTTACATTATCAACCAAAGTTCGAAGATTCAAATTCACTGTTTGGAGTTCTTCGATGACTTCAGAATCCTTTCTCGGACGGATTGTGAAACCTCCTAATTTTTGGACATTAGGTGATTTCCCACCCATTGGAGATGATGGACTTTCAGTGCTTGATAGAATTTGTAGAAGAGAATCTGCTTCATCAAAATTCTTCAGGATCTGAATTTCAGATAGAACGCGATTCATTTGGTAATTTTGTTGTGGAGTTCTCATATTTCCCTTCTCAGCCATTGTCCGAACTTGTTTACTCGCAACTTTCTCAAATTTGTCAGATATTTCCCTAAATGAATCAGTGATCATAATTTTTTTTTCGTAAATTCCGATAGGATAACAATTTAAACCCAATAAATATCTAATTACCTCACAATAAGTGCCAATTCTGCTTGTCTCTTATGATATTTAGTTTGTTCCTCCAAGGAACAAACGCACAAGGAGTCTTTTGGTATTTTTTGTTGTAATTCATACAATAGATTAGCTGCGATTAAATGACACTCTGCAGCTTTTTCAAATAATCCTTTTCTTTGTAATTTTACTGCTCGTCTTCCAGCTGCATGGGCCTATCAAAAATAGAATATTTGTCTCTGAGAATCATCCAAATTGTTCTTCTAAATATCGATAAGACAAAGACGGAATGTCTAACATCTAAACTAATGACCTATATGACATCTTAACCATAGACTACGGCCAATAAATATCTAATTTCGAAGGCGAAGGTTATACAAAATAAAATATAGGTTTTGAGAGCTTTGCGAAAATATTTGTTTTTACTTATTTTACAAATTCTCTGGCCTAATACTATATTCTCAAAACAAAAAGCTCCGATCTTTTGCGACGACTTTTCCTAGCCAAAACTCGGAAATATAGACATTCCTATAAAAACCAAATGGAATTAGGAGTGGATTTACCTTGTGAAGGAAAGAATCTTCCATGTACGTTCAACTAAATTGATTTGTTGGGTTCCCTCATGGGACCAATTGAACTTAATCAGTTCTCTTCCCAAATGTGTTAAATACACTGCATAAAAACTGAAGAGGTTGGCTGTATGTAATAGCGTGGACTCTACCAGAGACCTGAGCGGAAACAAAAACAAATCGTAAAAAGTTCCGTGGGTCCGTCCTCTGAATGATAAGCGGAATCGTGGACTTCACCAAACACCACAGCAAAGCAAAATAATACAAGATTGTTAATAAATTTTGACTCCCTGACTCTGATTTGAATTACCACAATTTACCACCAACAAACTCAACCTTGGACTCTCAGATGGCGACACGAAACCAGGCATCTCTGATTCTAGAATCGGCAATCCGCAGCATTTTTCGTACATAGACTCCGACTCCGTATGTATATGGTATGCGTTTGGTTCTAGCTTCTAAGTAGATTTCTCGAGTAAAATAAAGCCGTTTAATCGTTAATTAATTATTATTTTTCTTACCTTGTGGTATTGGATTCTTGACATTATATCTACCCAATGGTTGTGTATCTCGCTTTAAGAAATAAAATTTCACTCTTGTCGAAATATTTTCTGAAGTGGAGATTATTTACATGCACCTGCACGTGAATTCAGAAAGCGAAACAAGTCCTGAATCATGATTTTATGATATGATTATCGGTTATCGGTATGGTCATCGTGCTCGCCACCTACATAAGCAAAGCACGGTGCTTACAGTTTCTGTCTGAACTCTGAACTCTCAAATAGGCCTTAGCTTAGGCCCCGACAAACTCTTGGCCACCGCTGATGTCCGATGAAGATTACTTCTTCGTAGATCTTCAGAGTCATCAATCGGCACCGTATTTCTCATATTGCATATTGTCTGAAGTAATAATATTCTTAAATGCAAATTCTTTTTTTAATATCAAAATAAACGAATTTATTCAATCACCGTCGTTCATACAAAGGATGCCCAATGGACACGGA
>JAQFYE010003350.1:0-15554 GCA_034694305.1 Protaphorura glebata
ACATGCTGTCCTGTGTTGTGGGACTTAGAAAATTTTTCACAAAAATTGACTTGTACCTCCCACAGGGAACCCAACCGAACTTATGGGTAGATATTTCTGATATCTTGCAGAAATATCCATATCCATAACCATACATTTCATCCGCCCGATTTGCGGATGAAATTTTGAATTTGAATTCTCATTTTCTGGTATATAAAATTGTGCTAGGGCGATGCTTTTGGAACTCCGCAGTCCTTATTTGCGATAGGCTCTAATTACTCAGAAAGACAATTATACTGCAATATTTACACCCCTATAGTTACCAGGACTCAAAATTTGGGAGTCAATATTTGCAGCGATACCAATCCAAGCATTCAAATATTATGTTAAACCGAACTTTGTACACATTAGAGTTCACTTGGGTGTGCAGCAGCAGACTCGGTATTCTTGAGGAGATAACAAAAACTAAAAATTTGAACTACCATCTATGTGTCACAAACTAATAATATTCTATTAACTCAATTAACTTAATTGCTAGTTTATTTAATATTGTCAATTCCTTCAGCTTACGCGTAAGTTTAATTATTTTTTCATTCGCAACGCAATAATTCGAACATTCCAACGATTTAAGCAATACCAAGGCTGACTACTTTTTTTTTATGTTTTATTTCAATATGTGGGATTTATTTTTTTTTGGTTTGCATTTGAATATAGAGGGAGTGACTGTGAAATCCTCTGAGTTTAAGGTTAACGTTAAACGAAAGTAGACTGAAAGGGGTATACCTCATAAATTTCCGCGCCACGGCGCAATAACCAGTGATTCTTTTTATTTGAAAACAGTACGAGATAGTTAATAGTTATGACGCACATTTCTGACCATAATATCTGTGTCATTTGTCGCTCGATTAAAATTCCTGGACAATTTCACTAAGACGTTTTTCAAGTTCCTCAGTTTCCGTCGGCGATAAACTACTCTGCATAGGTCCACACTTTGCAAAGAGCTTGATAGTGTTCGAATCACTCTCTTGCCAATCATGTTGACAAGCGTACTGTCCTACAATTACAGAAATATTAGTATTAAGATTAGCTGCAATTTATTATGGCGGAAGTTATGTCAATTTGATTAAAGAAACTAATCAGTACTAGATATTTTTGACTGTTCCCTGGAATGTATGTATGAAACAAAGTATTTAAATACTACATACCCCGTTCGTTACCGTCGTCGTCCAATTCGGGTCCGACGGAATACTTTTGCCGACACTCCAAATCCACTTGAACAAACTTGGGGTAATAATTTCTGAAGTCTTCCAAGCATTCCAAAGCCAGAGGAGGAAGTTCAATTTCTGCAAATACAGATAATGTGGAATATTGCATAAGTTCGCGGCGAAATTAAATTCATAAGTCAAATAAATGGTCTAAATATATTATATATTGGAAGACAAGTGTTTCCACGGATTCGAGCGCAAGCACTGTTCGTGAGAATTTTAAAACACTCGACACTTTAGCCATTAAATTATTTCATAGGACTTACCGCCGAACGTGAATGGAATGGGAGTAAGTGCGATGAGCAGAAGAACAACAAATTTCAACATGGTGAAGAGCGTGGATGAGCTGGACAATGACTTCCCGGACTGTAATGCATTTGGAATTTATATGTCTGCACCAGACTGATTAATGAGTCCGTAATTGCTTGGACATAATTAAGCTCTGGTACAAATTAAAGTTAATTAGCTGTCCCGTAATTTGCAATCACAAAAGCTGGGTCACTCCGTCAATATGCAGAGCTATGTTATTGCTTTTTAGTTAAAATTGCTTTAATTGTTTGGTCATTTAACTTTGGCCATTACATTCCTCCATTAACTAAATGTACTCTGCTGGTACAATTAGCCTTGTCCATTGGCCAGCTTGTTGGATATTTTGTTGCAATGAAGCGAGATATGTTTTAATTGGGTTCGCATTTGAAAATACAGACGCCTTATTAATATGTAGATCTCCTAAACTTAGGACTGACTTATATTTTTGAGCCATCGCGGTTAGATTGAAACTTTTTGATTATATTGTTGAGTCGATTCTCAAATACTTCTCAAAAGAATTTGAACATGGTGAAATGTCAGGGAAATACTTGACGGAACTGGTCAATAATTTTCAAAGTTGTGTAGGATTTATAATTTATAGACCCGAATAGGCTTAATTGGCGAGTCCTTAATAGCTTCAATTTAAATAAGCTCACGGAGTGAAAATTAAACGTTATTCGATTATTCATGATGGCAGAGTTTACACTCTTCATCTTCAACGCAATATTCCGTACATATTCCAGTAATTGAAGCAAATTAGATGATAAAATAGATGATTTATCCAGTAGTTTTGAAGTTTTTATTCCAATAAAGTGAGATTTATTCTATTCTTACAAGTTCGTACAAAATAACGGTTGTAACATTATAAGCTTCATATTTGAAGGATATCAAAAACAAAATTGTGTAGAAGGCGTACCGCAAAAATTACTTCGGCATTTTGTTGTACGTTGTGAATATCTTTAATTTCGAGACGGTGGATGAAAGTTATGACGCACATTGTAAATATAGACAAGTTATTAAAGAGACAGAAAATTAAATGACGCAGGGCATGTGGGACAGCAATGACCATGATCTTAACGGCTCGATTGTAACTCTTGGGGAATTTCGCCAAATCGTTTTTCAAATTCTTCGTTTTCCGCCCGCGATAAAACAAGGTGCATCTGATTACACTTTGCCTGAACTTTGATGACGTCCGAATCACTTTTTATCCAATCATGTTTGCAATCGTAGAATCCTACAAGGACAGAAATTAAACAAATTAGGATTACAAAAATTTTGAATGTTTTCGAATGCATCATATGAGAAAATTATTTTATAACAGATCATCGTTACCTTTGTTGTCAAATTCGTCCCCGACTGAATATTTTTCTAGACATGCCAAAACCACCTAAGCGCTTCTCTGGTAGATATTTCTGTAGTCATCCAAACATTCCAACGCCTGAGGAGGAAGTTCAGTTTCTGAAAAGACAGAAAATACAGACTAATCTCAATATTTCGTAAATCTGCATATAGTTTATGAGAAAGCTAGGAAATGTTTGGAGAAAAATGTCTCCAGGGATTGTAAGACAAAATATTTATTTCCATACAGCACAGTACTCTGGGAATTGCTCACCACCCAAAGTAGAAGGAATGGCAGGAAGAACGAAGGCCAGAGCTAGGAATTTCAACATGGTGAAGGGTCTGCGGAATAATTGAAGGAAGTGATTACTGGTCAGCAATGTTCGAAGCAGTGGAAAAGAATTTGAATTTATGGGTGTTAATAAGAGTAATTAGAGTGTCTTTATATAGTTGCTACCATTAAATTAAGTTTGTTGTGTGAATTGAATTTAATTGACGTTTCAATTCCTCGTAAATGAAGAATGATGAGCTGAATGTTTGGATCAACCGGCAAACCATATTCCCACGTAACCGATTAATTATATGCGATTTTATCAAAACGAAAAAGTTAAAACTCTTCTGCTCAAATGTGCTACTTTTTTTGGCATATCTTCGAAAATTTGATTAAAAAAATTCTGATTCTTGAGATGCCTTTGAAAATAATGAAATCGTGTGTTAAAAATGCATGTGTTTCAGGCCGTTTTCATTTTCCGTCAATGTTGAGATGAAGATTTTGAAAAAACTCAAAATAATTTTTTTCATCAAGATTTTGAGTTCCCTTAAGTTTTTCGGTATGTCCAATCACAGTCCCGACGATAAAATCATTTTGAATTTTTTCCAAATCTTCTGCGATGGAACTAATGGGATTATCTAATGGGATTCTCTCAACATTGACGCGAAATGAATACGCCGGAAACAGCCATGCATTTTTGCACACGATATCATTGTTTTCAGAGGGGGCACCCCAGGATTTTTTTTATAAAGTTTTCGAAGATAGGCCAAAAAGAACTCCATTTGTATACGCGACTTTTAATTTTGTCTTCATGTTAGAGGATCCCAATTAGTGTGAATAACTGAATGGTGGGTCTAGGTGCGACCTTCATGACGTGAGCTTCCCTTGTCAGTACCCATTGCTTTCGTTGCTTTCGCATTGTTAGGACCAAATTCAATAAATCTGAACACCTATTCAATAATGTGATGCCACAAAATTAGTTTTGTCTATTACTCCAGCTTGCGATATTTTTTTCATTCCCTACCCAATAATTTGTACATATCCCAGGACTTAAGGCAATAACAATGTTCAAGAATTTTGAAGTTTTTATTCCAATAAACTAAGATTTATTTTAATTGGGTTTGCATTTGGAAATGTTGTTTTTATTAATAGATTTTCTGAACTTAGGGTTGAATTATTTATACTTCCGAGCCATTATGTACTGGCGGCTGAATTTCGTACAGTGTGTACGAGTTATGACGTACATTGCAAATATGTAGAGATGAATTAATCTTGAGGAAGAGAGACGAGAACTGCCTTAGCAATTTCGCCAAGTCGTTTCTCATATTCGTCGAGTTGCGCCTCCGATAAACCAAGCTTACTGTATCGGCACTTTTCCTTGACCTTGACAGCGAATGGATCAGTAAGTTGCCAATACTTTTGACAAGTGGGTAGTCCTAAAACGAGAAGTGATACAAATTAGGGTCACTCACTCATGCCAACACCTCCATTCGAGAGCATAATCACGTTAATTAAAAAGATCTGAGATATGCATCAGGAATCTATGGGAAAGATTGATGGGGCTATTCCGATTGAAAACCGGAAGTGCGCAGCGGAGCTGACGAGTATCTATGTCAAAAACAGCATGCATACATTCCTAATTATCGGCATTTCCTGATACAAATAGGCTTTTAATAATTTAAGATAAAAGATCCGTTGATGCCATCATTGTTGCTATAATTGTATGAAATTTTCAAAATTTTCTTTGACCAGTTTGGATGAAGTCTATTTTTTGCTTGTAAATCATTTTGTAGAACAGCGATCATATTTTACCAGCCAAATACCTGGACAGCGAAAACACGATTTTACCGGACATACTAAATTTTAATTTGATTATTGCAGCAAAAAAGTAGCATCGACAATTTGAAACACCTTGGGCATGTTTTGTGAAGAACAGCCAACAATTAGGAACGTTTTCACTTTTTAATTGAGCGCTCGTCGGCGGCGCTACTCATGTTGTATTTGCGAGCGAAATAGCTCCATAAGATTCTCTACAAAATGTATATCTCACTTTTGTGGCATTCAAAGTCGGCTTGAATAGCCATGGGGTAATAGATTCTGTGGTCTTCCACACATTCCAAAGCCAGAGGAGGAAGATCAACTTCTGCAAAGAGAGAAAATATGGAATAATTAAAATATTTTGTAAATCTGTGCAGAATTCATAGGTTATATTTATAGGTAATATTAAATGTTTTGCTTGATGTGCTTAAATAATTTTATAGGACTTACCGCCGATTGTACTCGGAATGGCAGCGAGTGCGATGGTCAGAACAACAACGAATTTCAACATTGTGAATAGAGTGGATGAACCGGACAATAATTTCCAAGCCTGAGGAGCACACTTGGAATTTATATGTCAGAAAATATGATTAACGAGTATAAATTGAAGTTAATTAGTTTTCTCGCACTCCTTGACAAAAGCTGAACGATTCAAGCAATTAGTAAGACTATGTATGATACGTTTCTCAACTAACTAAATTGATGTAATTGTCAGTTCATTTAATTATGTCCACTGTTCCAGATTAAGTGTGTATGTTTCTTTGCGTATAGACTTTGACACACGACTTGTTTCAAATTGAAGAGCCAATTTAAGTTAATCACAATTAACCTAATTACTGGCGGCGACTAGAAGAGTAAACACGCCCGACCTGGTCCGCCCGTGCGTCCCCACCTTAACCCCACATTTCATTCGCCCAGCCCGGCCCGCCGCTAAAATCTTTTATTGCCCTTCGGCCCGGATCGGCCCCTCATCATAAAGTTTCGAATGTGTCCATGCTAATAATTTTTAGCCCTAGATCTGTACTTTTCTTCTAAAAAGAATACACAAAACTATGGGGGCTGATCGGTGTCAGCGGAAAATAAAGAGAAAAGTGTCAGAATATTTCGAAGTTGAAACTTTTTTTCAACTTCCAAACTATTTCATCTTCGTAACTTTTTCAAGTCGAACAAAGGTGGCGAAGTCGAAAAAAGTTTCTAAGTCAAAAAGTTTCGAAGTTGAAACTTTGAGCGTTGCCGGTGTTCGAACATGCAAGATACATTATGAATAATGCCACAATCTATAGCCAGCAGTACACTAGCAGCATTACATGACTCGTAATTTCACACTTTAAATATTTTTGTGGATTTCAATATTCTCTAAGAGCGGACGGACGTCAACGGTTGTGGCGTCAACGGTTGTGGCGTCAACGGTTGTGGCGTCAACGGTTGAGGCGTCAACGGTTGTGATGTCAACGGTTGTGGCGTCAACGGTTGTGGCGTCAACGGTTGTGGCGCCAACGGTTGTGGCGCCACAACCGTTGACAAGATGAC
This sequence comes from Protaphorura glebata, assembly GCA_034694305.1. Classification (NCBI taxonomy): domain Eukaryota; kingdom Metazoa; phylum Arthropoda; class Collembola; order Poduromorpha; family Onychiuridae; genus Protaphorura; species Protaphorura glebata. The sequence continues at coordinate 6,511 of JAQFYE010003350.1, forward strand.
AGTCTGTAAAGCCTTCGGCCACATCAGACTATATATATGTGTTTGTTTGTTTTTGGTTTGAAGCATATTCAATGCTCTTTTCGAAGTTTTTTTCAATAAAGTTTAATTTATTTTAATTGAGTCAGCATTCGAAGGTACAGTTTATTGCTGCGAAATCTTTTGAACTTAGGGCTAACATACAGACTTGGGTCAATTACATTGGTAATTGTAATTTCAATTACAAAATACAATTACAATTACGTAACTGTAATTGTAAATGATTACTTGGACGATGTCTGTAATTGCAATTGTAATTTGTAATTGAAATTACTTTTCTTCAATTACATTTGTTGACGAGTAAAGATTGAATGAAGTTTTGGATAGTGAAAGAAAAAATGCGTTTTTAGTGCTGAAAAACAATAGAAAAGATATATTTGAAATTGTAATTTGAATTGTAATTGTAATTGAAAACTTAATTATTGTAATTGAAATTAATTACATTTTCAATGTAATTCACCCAAGTCTTCTAACATACTAGTTAAAAGCAGGCAGAATTTGGAGGGACCTCCTATATTGTATTGAAGGACAACTAATTAATTTAAACAGCCGCTGGGAATTCACGAAACTAATTATATTCATCTACAAACTCTTCAAACTAGAAGGATTCGTATGGTTCATAGAGCGGCAGCTATCATAAAGTATTCGGACGTGGTGGAATTAATAAAAGACACGCCTCTTGGAAACGATCCTGGAATTCATGGGTCGGAATTTATTTCATTAGTGAGTCCGTAATTGATGCGATTTAATTAATCTGCATTAAATTAAATTAAAATTTTCTTGGTTTTGCAGAAATTACGACGCTACCATTGGAAAGCTATGATTGTACTATTTTTTGCCAACCCAATATGAAATTTAATTTTCGAATTTTATCCTGTGCTTCCGCATGTAAATGAAATTTTCAGAATCCTTACTAACAGAATAATGGCTGACATGATCCTTCAAAATAATACTTTGAACATAAAACGTTGCTACTTTTGGATTTTGGCGAAGTATATTGCAATTATTAGGTTTATACAAATGCTATCGATTTAAAACCTCTGTACTTTAGTCTGCATAATACTCTAAGCCAGAAAACTCAATAATGGATTCTACAGACCTTGAATTAAAAATGTGTACTCCGTGCGAAGAAATTGAAACTATCGAATAATTTTAGAGGTAAGCAGTTTCGGAATAATTTTAGAGCAGAGACATACACGCATGGTCATTGTCGGAATTAAAATGAATCAGCTTTTTTATGCTATAGAATTTCAAATGCTAGAAATTTGGCCTATGCTCCGAACAAAAATTTCTTTCTCAATTAACTAAATTGTCCGAATCCCATGTTCAATTAATTCTGTCCATTGCTCCATATTACATAATCAGGGTTGTTTCTTCATTTTAAACGTACACTTTCACTAGCTCGTGGTCTATTTGATTAGAATTATTTTCAAAATTAATTTTTATTTTCTGGTGGAAATTGTCATTATGAAGTATGGAAAAGCTAATTGATCTTAATTTATACATTGAGCTTAATTAAATCATAGCAATTACGGACTCATTAATCAGCCTTTTTATGACCTATGAATTCCTTGTACTTTTGCAGTCTTGGAAATTATTGCTCAGTTCATTCACGCTCATCATCATGCTGACATTCGTTGTTCCTCCGGTCATCGTACTCACGGCCATTCCGAATACTTTCAGCGGTAAGACCATTCAAATTATGTTAAATAAAATAAAGGTAGCTTTAAATATCCAAATACGAGTTCTGCTCAGATTTACGAGATTTTACTATTTTTATTATTTTCCGTCGTTGCAGAAACTGAACTTCTTTCTCTGGTTTTGGAATGTTTGGAAGACTTCAGAAATGTGTACCCCAAGACTCTTAAACTGGATTCGGAGTGTCGAGAAAAGTATTCAGTCGTCGGACATGATGATTGGGTTTATGACGGTATGGATGATCTGTAGTAAAATATTTGATTGCAAAAACTTGGAAATGGTTCTAAACTTGGCCATTTGTTTCTGTATTCAAACACGTTTGAATTCACTAGATACAAATAAAAGCCATACAACACTGTGTCTGTTTCCCAAGAATGTCTCAGAAAATATTGGACACACAAAACGAAACCGCGTTCCATTGGCTTGAAAAAATGGCAGAAACACCCGAACTACCAGTTCAAAAATTTTTGAAATAGTTGTAGTAATTTGGTTTGAATCTGCTTGAGTTATTTGTTCGCGTGGTCCTGATTAGTAATTCTCAAACTGAAACATGGTTTCGGTTCGGGTTTGCCAGTATATAATAAAATTCCGCTCTATAAATTTAATTGGTGTACTTATGCCATTGTAGGGTATCACGATTGTCGAAGGAATTGGAAAAGGACTGACCCCGACGTCATCAATTTTAGAGCAAAGTGTAGTAATTTCGACGTTGTTGACTTATCTGAAACGCAAAGGGAAGAACTCAGAAAGCGGACTGATGAAATCGTGAACTTTAAGCCGACCGCATAAGGAGACACACAAAACTGAAGATCTATTTAACTACACAGTCCTTACAGTATTGTAATAGTCTTTGTCTTCCTCAATTTCATACAGCCAACTTTCAGCCTGTTTTAATTGAACTGGTAACGGCGCCAGATTTCAAAACGTACTTTCCTGAGTATTTTAGTTCCTGAGCGTATTGCCCATTTTTAAGGCAAATGCATTGTTTTCCGACATTAATCAAACTTTAATTAAATTATTTTTTTTTACTTAGCTGTAATAATGATGAAATAGCGCAAAAATTTTAATGGTACCTACCCATTTTGTATAAATTTTTTATGTTAGATTTGGAAGTGAGAACCTATGTTTTCAAATGCGAACCCAATTTAATTAAATCAAACTTTAAGGACATAAAAACTTCAAAACTAATGAACCTGGATTTTGATTCAAGCACTGCAACGTGTATGGATTATTACACATCCCTTATATCAATATAATGGAACCCACAACGAGCGCGGTTACTCGTAGAAAATTTCTTTCTCCCGTAGGGAGAAGGAGTCAAAATGGTGAACCTAAGGTTAAGCATACAGAAAGGCTACACGGATTGATTTTGCGCCAACTTCGTCAGCTGATTTGTGACGTACGGTCTGAGTTGCTTCACACCATAATGTGTATCATGCGTATTCAATTACTAAAGTGCACAACGCGATTCGACAAAAAACATTCAGTTTTTACTGCCAAATGAAAAGTCCTCTTTGAAAAGAACAAAATCTATTATGTCACTGAAAAATTAAGCACAAGATGTTATTTCTGGTCACATTTGTACTCCTTTTTCCCGTGCCAAGTTCTTGATTGAAAACAGTAACTGTCTGTCCGTTTATAACGTATTGTTGGAGAGTCGTGCATTGAGTGTGTTGTAATTTTTCTTTTTTTTTCAGATTCACATTCTTTTATTAACAAATCAATGCATATCATTTCTCACAACAATGAGAATAAATCCCAATTGATCCATCGGTGAGTGTTACACACTGACGAAGAAGAGTTTTAGTAATCGCTTACCAATGTCTTTTAAATAATCCATGCATTGCGTTGTGTGTTCTTTGTGTTAAGTTGCATCTTGTCCTTGTGTAGTGAGAAATGTCAACTCTTGGAACAACGCTTGTGACAAGAAGAAGAGGTCAGAGGAGGAAAGTCAAACAAACACTTCAGTGACAACGTTACGCTACCATATTATATTATGTACCATATTGTCAAAAAATTAATATTTTCGTGAAATAGATGAAAATTTGAATTTGAATTATACGCAATTATGATACATGGATAAGGTGTGTAATTTTAATGCAATATTGTGTACCAATTCATCAAGTTGACAGCTCAGTCGATGATGAGCGAAATTAAGGCATAAATATGAATAAGGTTCCGGCGGATTGTTTTTTTTTCGAGTCGTAGCATAATTTGTTCACGACAATTATACCGAGTGCTAACATTCCACCGATGGTCAGGATGAGGAATGGTAACATTAAATCAAACATATCAAAAGGGCGATTAAAAATAGGAGGACATTCAGGTTGGAAACTATTTATAAAGTTATTTTTCTTCATAACGGACCGAATGCCTAGTCCGGATTCCTTCATGATCAGTCGTCTATAATGTCAGAATATAATTATAGAATTTAAAGGTATCTGTTTTAATTCAGTCGGAAAAATAATACTTACGCCAAATTGAAGAGCTCAGAGAAAGGTGAACCTTTTCGGACAAACGAAGTTAATCGAAACGAAAAATCAGTTAATGTAACTTTATGAAATTTTTGACACTTTTCTTCCACAGATGCCACGGAACCTGCTTGGAAAACTTTTTGGTATACGTCCTGATCAGAGACGAATGAGTACTTATCCGTATTCAGCAAAACCGCTACTCCAACGGCTCTATCAACACTTGGATATTTTGGATGGAGATTCGATAATATTTTGTCCACGGAAAGTATACGAGTTTTGTTCGCGTTCTGGACAGCAGTCGTACAATTAGCACAATTATAAATTTTGAAATTAGCTTTACACTTACGTTGTTGATTTCGTTTTGAAAAAAGTACGATTGATTATCCAACCCAAATAAATATCCCTTTCCGAGTAAAATATCAGCATTTTCGATTACTCGTTTCTTAACTTTCACGGATTTCACGGACGGATCTCCCGAGAATATTGAGAATAGGAGGAAGGCGAACAATGAAAGTGTAAACGCCATTGTTCTTTGTGAGTTCGGTTTATCTAACATCGGGAATTAGTCATTGTATACATTTATTTGAAGTATAAAATCAAAAACCTTTGCGAGAAAAATTAATACCTTTTTGTGATAGCCACCCCATTATACACCAAATTGGCTTCCAACCATTCAAAATAAATCTGACGAAGACTCCGGTGCAAATTAGCACTAATGTAACTCCACATGCAATCCAAACCTCACTGCCGAAGTTATTAATGTTCAGTGTTTTAATGTGAGCCCCAGACGAAAAATAGTAGAGGCTTGTACTAGAAATAATAAAACTTACAGAGGAAACACAAGTCGCGATCCCGGGACATGACAAACCTGTTAACAAAGTATTGGCTTCTTTGCCTATTCTCAAAAATTGTATCGAAGAAACTTTTCTGTTTTTGGCGTTTTTCATTTCACATCCAAGATGCCCAAGTTATATTATACCTGTCTTAACCTAACTTAAGAAAGATCCGAAGTCTGAAAAGCTCGAATGACTTTTCAATCTACACAAGGAGCTTTTTGACAATTCGTGATACGGAATATAGTGATTATTCTTACAACTCAATCCCCGTGGACGATGAAAGAAACCGAAACGTACGAGCGGTCCTCGCCACCATCGCAGCCAGGCTAATTGCGTAATCAGACTCGCCTGTCAAGATTTGCTTAGACATACCCAGCCAATTTCCTTGAGCGTCTAGTTCCGTCAATGTTTGTGCTGATATTGTTTTCAAACTAAAACAATACTTTCATTAATTTGTGCTCAACACGCAGTGCATGAAATGGAATTTACTGCACAACTATCAACATTTATCTGATTTGTGGTCAAGTTCAGCTAGGGCTGGCTTTAGTATTTACCTGAAATTTAAATAATCCTGCATATAAGCTAAGTACTGATAGCTGGGTGTAAACGTTTCGTCAATTTTGCTATCAATTGTCTCTTGTCCTGTTCTTGTATATATGTTCCAGTTCCTCTATCAAAATATTCCTGGTTATGTGGGCCACTTGAATTGTATGGTTATACCGTAAGTTAATTACCACATGACTTCCAGTAATCATCACTTTTTCAAAATTCCTCCGACGCCTAGATACGGATAGTATAGTGGTGTCCACTATACCAACAAAAATCTTACCAGATATGGAATATGCTTCTACCAAAACGTTACGTTGAACTACGTTGAAGTAGAGTCGAGAATTTAACTGGTAGTAACGAATACCGTCCCATTCGTACAACATTTCTTGCAAAGACTCGAACGTTTGAAGCCAGTCCGCCATAACGCAAAGTGTACTCATCTCAGCGCTAATCCCTACCAGAGTATCGAATCGAACGCTCTCACTTCCACTAATGATTACCAAATCGTACTCTGGGACAATCGGAGATGACAATGGAGTATTCTTTGTTTTGTTGAAAACTGAATTTTCGCTCTTCATCGTTACTTGGTTAGATTTGTGAAAGCTTGAAAACTCATCAAACTGCAAGAACGAAGTTGTTATTAGCAATATATCGCAATGAAGCCGAATTTCACCCATTTGCTGCAGTAGGGCAAAAGTTGATAGCCAGGGCATCATTTGCAATTGTTGAAGAATTGATTATGATTTAGAGAGAGAGCGCGACAAGTAAACCGTCTATTACACGAATAGCCGATGTAAAATTGAGCCTGAATACGAAATGACACAAGTTGCTTACTCGGAGAATGACGAATCGATGATGTTAAATTATTCAACGTTAGCAAGCGGATTTTAATTTGATCTCAAGTCTGTCGCGTATAATTTTGTTTCATTCAGGTTTAAGTACTCCAGAGCGACATTTCCAGGTTTCGAGAGTGTTATGCGATGTTGCTGTCAGCTCCAAAATTGAGGGATATTATATTCAAATTTAATTGAAGTGGTGTCACATCAAAGAAGCAAATATACACTCAAAAGTTATGTGAGGAAAGGGTGATTCGACTTTGAACAGAGTAAACAATATTCAAATTTTAGTGATTTACAAGGTTATATAAGATTATTACATATCCAAATAACATTCTAACATTGAGTTTCGATACAAAATATGGTCTATTTGAGACCACATTTGAGATACTTGCCGACATGAGTGTGTACTAATCTAAAGACCTTATTTAACTGCTTAATGATATCTTTTCGGTAGCAATAGCCAGTAATTGAGAATTACTATAACTCCATCATGCGGCAACTTGCCGTATATTTCAGATGACTATATGCCGGTGTATGAAGCACCCTGCATTGGGAGATGACCGATAGTTTGGAGGACAAAATTACAAATAGTGGTGACAGTTTAGATTCAATCCATTAGACCACTCTACAATAGATACGGAGTTGGGTTTATGCAGTGAATTTTCTTTATTATTTCTATACGAATATTCAAGGCGTGTTCGTCATAGCATATTCCTTATTGCCTTACTGTTTGTCTAATCTATTGAGTCTGGCTTAAGTGGACACGTTGTCGACCAGCTTTACATTCAACCACATTAGCTGACAATTACATTTAACGAAATTAGAATATTTTAATATTTCGGTTCTGATTGAATTTTTTCTCGTAGTCTATTCTGTTTCCATCCCCAAAGGAGGAATTCGTTTACCAAACATACGTGCAATTTAAGTATTTTAACCCTCATGAAATCAGCACATGTTGTAATGTCGACTTAAATGCTTAGTGCGGATTTGGATAAATCAGAATCAGAATTCAAGAAGTAGTTCTACTTCTCTCGTAGTATGAAGCTTTTAATTAAATCATCTATTTTGGTAATCAAGGATTTCCAGGACGCAAATTTAACATTGTTGTGCTGCATTTGGAACTTGACCACACACCTGATGTGAAGATAATAAATTTCACAATGGTTATAAAGCAGTCATACTTACTTCGATTTTCATTGTGAAGTAGAACGCCATTGAAAAGTCGAGACCAGAACGAGGAAGGATCGTTATTCAAATGGTGGTAGGTTGAAGAACATAATTGTGAGTTAGATGTGGGCCGCTAACACATGCCAATACCAGAATATTGAACTCCACAACGAATAGGAAACTAGTCGGTTTTGACTGTGGAATGAATGGGAGTGACACGCCGTTCTTCCTCAGTTTTGATTGTCGTGTCGGAATACATTGTTGTAGTGTGACGTTAGGAGCCGAAATTAGAAAAAATGTAAGTCAGAATTCCCAGAATTGAACGAGAGAATATTTCTATTGAATTCCAGAAATGCTGTAATTTTCGAAACCTTTCATTTGATTATTTCATGTATGGAAGTCCTGGAAAGGCTTAAACTTTTAAGTTTAAGCATTTAAGCGTATGTTTACACCATAATTTAAACATTTACCTTGATTTACTTCTAAAGTTCTGGTTTAAAACTTCTGGTAATATTTTTTCCAATTTAATATTGATGCGTCAAACTGCTAGCAGGGTGATAATTTATTTATAATACCAACATAGCGAAAATTTGACTTCAAAAATACAAGCCTAAGCCAACATCCATATGATGGCCGAGCAGGCAAGCTATATATTTATGTAATAAGCACACAGTTATATATACAGGGTGGGGCAAAAGTAGCCGTAGATTTGAAATAAAATCTTTAATATTTTGAATTTCAAATTTCCAAAATAGTCATTTTGTTCAGAAAGCGATTATGCAAGTTTTGATGTATCGCTTTCGTGAGTACGTTGCACAGAGCGCGCGCGCCAACACAAAACACAGACGATACTGGAGTTTTTTATAACACGCAAAATGAATTCTTCAATGAGAAAACTCGAACAACGCATCCATTTGCTCAAGTTTGAAAACTTTTGCAAAAAAAGTCAAAATTTTGAAGAAAATTAAAAAATCTCGATGTTAAAAATTATCAATTTTTAAAATTTTAATGTCTTCGAAAATTTTATTTCCATAATTTTTTGATTTTATTCAAAATTTTGCTTTGAGCAAATGGATGCATTGCTCAAATTTTGTAGTTGAATAGTTCGTTCTGGATGTTGTAAAAAAACTCCGCAGTTATGTCTTTGTATTGTATTGGCGCGAGCGCACCGGGCAAGGCTTCAAAACTTTCGCTTTCTGAACAAAATGGCCATTTCGGAATTTTAAAATTCAAAATGTTGAAGATTTTTATTTCAAATCTACGGTTACTATTGCCCCATTCTGAATATAATAAACTTTTCCGGCCCGTGAAATACGCAAATTTGCAAACTTCTGACGTCTTTCACGATAAATTATTTCATATATGAGTTTGATTGATTGATTGATAGTTTATTCAAGTGACAAGAAAACATAACATGTACGAACCACATTTTTTTCAGAAATCGG
>JAQFYE010003351.1:0-15552 GCA_034694305.1 Protaphorura glebata
ATTTTGAATATTATAAAAAGAGATTATTAGAAAATCAATTCAACAATAAAATTAAGCAAGTGCATTACGGATACGTCGAAACAAAAAGTCCTGTCATGGCAAGATATATTACATAAAGACAAATTTGTGAAATTCACACTTACATAAAAAAATAAAATATGAATTACGAGGAAACTATTTGAGGTATATCTCTTCGATTTTACTCAAACTTTTTTTTCAGAAAGATCCAAACCTTAAAAAATGTCAACAGCTCACGGTAACCTAAAAACTCGATTTTCAAATGCTCTTTGAAATTTTTTGGAAAAGGTGCAAATAATCCTTTATTCGCACTATTTTCAAAAGAGAATTTGAGCCTTTGTTCTCAAGATTTTAGCAAGGAATATCGCATGGAACTTTCCCCCAAAACTGATCTCAAGCCCAAAAATTATTTCAAAAATAAAAAAAAAGTCTCAGAGAAGTCCATTCCAAATGAGAAATAAAGGAAATTGCATCCATGTATTCCAGCAATGTAATATTTTCAGCAAAAGGTAGTGAGAATTTCAAGAGATTCAAGGGCATAATTGCTTCTTCAACAATTCCACGCTTGCGTTTCTTGGGTGTAGGGGTATTACATACCAGACTTCAGTCTCGCGATTTCAATGCCTTATTCCCGTTGTACGGTCCAACCAGCGCAAAAATGTTTACGTTTTGCCTCTCTGCTAAACGATTATTTTTGGAATGACACGAATTTATTTTGAGATATCGGTAACCGATTTGCTTAATTTTATTGTAGAATTGATTTTCTAATAAGCTCATTTTGTATATAAAAATGGATCAGATTTGGTTTGGAGGAACTGGCATCTCTGTAGCCATGATTTCCCCGCGTTTCGCTCATAACGCAATTTTTTTGCTTATAACGGTTTCGCTCATAACGGGCGCACCCGAATTTTTGTGGCCGAATCAGTTTTTAGTACCTCAGATAGTTCCCTCGTTGGTCATTTGTGGACGCCGAAATAGAGGTTTACCTGTTTGTGATATAGGCCATAAATTGCTGTCCAAAGAAGTATAGATTCCATTACAACAACCGTGATTATATTTGTATTGTATGTATAATAATTGTCGTGTCATGAATAAAGAGAGTAAAAAAAAAGTGACATTGGCTCAACTTCTTTGGGCAGAATTTGCGGTGTTAGAGTCAGAGTCTGAGAATTCTTTAATAATGTCAAATAAATTATAAATTATAATGTTCCATAGTCCAAACAGTTCAGTATAATAACCGTAAATTGATTTCCATTAGGTGTAACACTATTCCGACAAGAAAAGCACGCTGTTTTGAACAACGAATTAATAATAAAATTAACTTATCTTGCGCAATGATGAAGAGTATAAACGCGAAAAAATACATTTCAAATCGAAAGATAAAAAAAAACGAATACAGCGCAAGAGCAATGGAACAAAATGTTTGATATTTAACTCATACTCAATGGTTGAAGCGGATGTCAAAAGTTAGTTATAGACATTATCCGGGAAAGGTAAAGACACCTCGAATACGTATACAAAGTAATGAGCGAGTACAATTGGAAGCGCAATCGAACGAAACGTATGATATTTAACTCCTGTTCCGTGGTTGAGCGGATGTCAAAAGTTAGTTATCGATAATGTCAGGAAGAGCCAAAGACAAATCGAATACGCATGCCAAATTCTAAGTCAACCCATCAAGTAATGAAACGAGTACAATTGGAAGCACAATTGTACAAAACATTTGACGTTTATCTATAGGGGAAAAACAGTTTAAAATGAAGTTAAGCCTGGATGGGAGTGCTGTACATTTTGCCCTATCTAATTTTGTAGGTACAAAATCAAATTTTGTGTTCACTCCTGCTTTTCTCGACACATGCATATCGTAATAATTTGACTGCCACCAGTGAAACTGTCGTGCGATTCTGTCCTTATTCCCAGAGTTCCAGATTTTTCAAAAATATTTAACTTCGGGTACTTAACAAAATAAAACGGTCATTTTCTAATGCTCTTACGTGTTGAGAGAAAACTTCTGTACCAACATTTGTATTTACGCGTAATTCGCACGGGAGGTGCCGGTACTGCCGCAGCGGCGGCTTTCCCCCTATTGCTGCATGTTTGGACCAGTCTCTCTTTTATTTACAAAGAAAGCACATTTTTGTCGATATTGCAAAACTGCGACTAATATTTTGTTGCCGCTTCGCAACTTATGTATGGTTTTCAGGGTTTTGATTGTACGATGCGTAGTTGAGAAATAAACAACTCAGCGGGAAGAGAATTCGATTTACGCTTCCCCGTTCAATTAATTTCGTTTAAAATTTCTGTTGGCGATCTCGATTAAGTTGATTTAAAAACCGCTTCCTGTTAGCCAACTTTAAATAGCACAGTGTCCGAACCGGAAGTCAATCATAGTTGACCAAACAGCCCGCGGGAAGGCAACTTACCCTGGTCACACCTATAGAGTTTCAAGTCACGCACTACACAATTGTGGTATAGGAAGCATAATATCGTGTAGAATTGTCCCTTGTTCTTTCACCTAGAAACATAATTTAAAATTTTCGCTCTACCATTGCTGCGTACCAAAAAACTAAGAAATGCTGCTTCTGGCTCGACGGTTTAACATATTGTGAAAAGTGTTTATTTGGTAAAAAGAAACACTTTTTTTCTTTTTGTCGAATTTACGAAACTCCTATTGACTTTATTAGGTTGCCGCTTGGTAACTTATCATATATAATGCGACACTGTTCTATATCTGTATATTCAGCACGCAAAAAATTACCCTCAGCAGAGAGTATAACAGGAAGCGCAGTGGAAAAAAATCGATGCGGTAGAAACACATGCGCTTCGGATTTGAGTTGATTTAAATATGCGCGACTGTTGACCAGGTTTAAATAGTCGAGTACCCCTAGCAGTAGTCCGATCTCGTTGTCCAACGAACTTGACCGGAGGCATGGCCTAAAAATCGTGCATGCCAAGTTTGAAGTAGATTGGGTAAAAATTACGACAGCTATAGACACACACCAATGACTATTGTATAGCTCAGTCGTTCCGCCTTTCGCAATAGTTGGCGTCAAATGTAAACTTAAATTATGTGAATCATAATCAATTGAAATTTTACCGAAGAAATCAGGTTAAAAAAATTAGGCGTCCGCCTGGAATTGAACTCCGGACACCCTATTCTGTGATAAACTGCACCCTTACAACTTCCAACGTTGCCACATTGTCAGTTGGATTCACAAATGAATTCATTCGGAACTGGCATGACATGTGACCAGGTCACTCGCCATACTCCGTTACGTAATTACTGTACTCATTTGCACAGACCGAAATCTTAAGGTTGTAATTTTGATAAAAAGTAAAATAAAAAAGGCCAAAAAATATTTCGTAATTTCGATTTCGGAATGCCAAAACAGCAAATCTTTCATGAGTAATATTTTTTTCCAGTTTAGCATTCACATCTAAACAACGTCTAGCATTAGCAGGTTTGAAATATTGGAAAACGAAATTGCGTAGCAAAAAAAAACAAAAATCGACCGTTGTAGCAAAGTTGAACTTTGAAGACTTGTCTGAATCATTTTGAATTTCAAAACTCTGCACCTAAATTAGTCCACCTACGCATCTCATATTTTGGGAACCACCACATTAGAAAGTAGTCAATTCGAAAGAAAATACGGCGAAAATGTTCTGTTGACTTTCGCGTTACGGTATATGTACAAACGGTATTGAATTTTGTTAAAATTACACTGAAAACTAATAATCGATTAAAAAATATTTTAAAACGTACGACTTCTTCACACTCACTGCACACGGTCCTCTTCCTCTTCAAGAAGAAATAATATATTATGTAGTACTCCACCTCCACAAATTTCAGCTTATATCCAACTTAATTCGACAAAATTGGAATTGACATTAAATCCAAATTGAGATTAATGGTACTTCAACTCTAGGTTTGGCCTATATAGAAGTTTTCATTAATTTTAACTTAGTTTCTAGTTTGTGCATTGTTCCTGATTAAAGTAAACCTTGGTTGAGACCAAGCATGAACCGAAGTTTGACAACTTATAGGCATGCAAGCGAACAAAGTCCTAGTAATTTCGAACTCAATTAGTGTTCCTAATTCGTTTCCATTTGGGATTAAGGCAGATTATTAGATTGGAAACCAGCAAGTGAGAATAAAGGGCGTGCCAGTTGGCAGAGTTCACTTCCAGATAAAGCGATGTGTGTGTCTACGACTTGTCACAATTTAATTACTTCTGATTCTGGTCGTAAAGAATTTATTCCGAATATAAATAATAAAATTATTAAATGTGTTTATCATAATAGTTTGCCACATTTTATGGTCATAATTATTGCCACCTTTCGGTATCCAATTATGGTATATCTCCACATAATTCGACGCACGGTTGTTGCGTAGGTACAATTATGTGTGTCGGTAATGTAAATCAAATAATTAGCGTAAACGCGTTACCTCTAGTACTATGAAAGAAATATCAGCGAAGAAAACCTTATTGAGATTAACGCATCGTACATTGTTGATCCATCATAAAGTGAAGTGACCTTAACCACGATGACTATTATTTGATTGGCTTACTTTTTGACGACACATTTCATATTTTAAATTCAAATACTCGTCAAAGAAAGTGAAGCAAATTACCGTCAGAAAAGTACGTGGGAAGTCTCCTGTATATTTTTTTCGATGACATTTCTGTGTAATCCTCTTAACTGGAAACCACCACATATTATGCTTAATATGTTTAATGAACCTTGCAATAACCGGATCCTTATTTATATTTATAAGCACCACCTTAGCCAAAAAGCTTAAAAATAATAATATACGCTAATACAAAGTATACAATTTATTCTGAAGTTGATATACTCGTCATCCATAGAATTCGGAATCATCTCCTACTCTAGTTCCAGAAGCCTTAAAAGTCTGTTTGATTAAAACTTTAGACCCGGGAAACTAGGTGAGCTTACCTGCTCCTTAAGCCATAGCACTCCGTCGTTTCTTTTCCAAAAATAATTGGGCCATTGATTACAAGGAAAACTACGTTACAGCCTATAGACTTTGGCTCTCTTTTCTTCATGCTTATGCCCATAATTTATATGGAGGAAATAAAAGAAGAAGGAAAAAATTCTATGAAGATGACAGAACGACTTTTCTCATTGTAAAAAGATCAAAAGGACGTACGTACTCATTCAATTCAAGGAACTGCTGTGCTGCCTTGAGAGTTGAGCCGGACGAACAATAAAGGTGGAGAAGCGAACATAATGGGGTTGGGAAAAGTGTGTGAGTCAACAGGCACAGCCAAAAAATGAAAACTCGAAGGTACAAATTTCATAGTATAGAATGAAAATATGTGAGGATTTCAGATTTTCTATAATCCATGGGTTATATAAAAGATAAGCTCTCCTCAACCCGCACTAAATCCCGAAAGTGAGGAATAGATGAAAACTGAAAGTACGAGTGAAAGTACTACTGGGAGAAAGTTTTAATATTTGTGAGTTATTTCAGAGGATGATGCAGTGTCTCGTAAACTTTCTGACAACTAAAACTTCAGAAGTGTATGGTTTAATGTGGTCATGATGAAAATAAATAATACCAAGCCAACTACTGATACAATGATATTGTTCAGGTATTTTATCTGACCAAGATTTCATTAGAATTAAGAATATTGGATCTTCAATTCAGACATCCTTGTTAATGAAATTAAACAGAACCCTTCAAAAAGTAAAATTATTCTTTAAGCTCTGTCTGCATTACGGTTGTTCAGGTTATGCATACTGCACACCAGCTATAATTGATAATCGAAATCCTAAGACAATTCATCAAGAATAGACCGCCAGCAGAACATGGCATATTAGATTGAGAACCTGATACAGATTACATAGTTGGTTTTCAATCAAAAGTTGAATTCACATCTTAATGAGTTCGCGTTGGGCTAGACTTCATGAAAACTCGGCAGGAGACTTGGGAAAATATTTAATTCCAGGTTTCACTCAGCCATAAAATACACTAGACAGACTAAGATCGAGATCGTATTACACACGATTTCTCTTTTTGGTTCACAAGAAAGCCCTCATGAAATCGAATCCTTACAAGTAGTAGAAGGACGGAGGAAGAAATAAAAAAAAATGTTAGTTCGAGGATCAGGTAATCCGGTCATTTTTCTACCCCAAGAGATCCCCTACAAGAATTCTCATACCATACAATCCTTAGGTGTAGTTGATTTCATCCTACTCAATCCATCCATCACCTGCCCAAGTTCATTCCTCAGTCACATTATTGCTTTCTCTCTTTCTCCAGAGGAATGAAAATAGTTTGGACCTTCACGGTGTATGTCGAAACACAGTTATCAGTTTTGTTCTGGAAATAACTTTTCTTTAAAATTGGCTTACTAACTGAGAGTATGATACACGAGATCATGGTCGGAGGAATTCTATAACGATGTGTTTTAAAGAAGAAGTTCTGCCGGGTTTCAACTAGTCAAGAATCTACTGAAAAAGTATGGAATAATACTAGCTTCAACGGATTTCGGTTTTATCGGTAACATATATACCGTACTGTTCTTCTGTTCGAGCTGTGTCAGATAATTTTTGTATTAAAGTCATAAAGTTCCATAGCCCATACAGTTCAGTATAATAACCAAATTAATTTAACAATATTCCGACAAAAAAAGCTTGACGTTGAACTTAACTGGTTAATTATAGATCTCATTAAGAATTAATAATAAAGAACTAATCAGAGCAAACCAGTGAAAAAATTACTTGACACAAAATCACTGCTCCTACGATGTTCCTGTGCGTATGCCCGTCCGAAGTCAATGCGGAACCCGTTGCAGAAATTGTAACGAGATTGAAGCTTTGCCTCGCATCTTGGGATTCTGATGGAAAGGATCGGATCTGCGGATACCAAAACACAACGGTGTACAAATCTGCTCACAAAATTTTGAAAAATGGGGGTATGAAGTACGTGGAGATATCCCACGAGTTGCCGAGTGTGTTCGAACAAACGTAATGACATTACTGGATTGCCATACAGGTTGAACTGGGACAGGTTTTGTGTTTGATCGCACATTCCGTCTTTAGATGTCCGTGAATCAGCCGGAAGAAGTGGACGTTGAAAAGAAGTCTCACTATGAACCAACAACCCCTGATATCAGCGGAAAATTTAATCTGGAAACTGGAGGAGTTATTGGACTGATGATTATGATATCGAGCAATTTAGACGAAGGCTAAATTTAGCGAAATCAATTAATACGGCGATACTCGATTGTGTTATCAAATATTCTAATATACATTCTACGGACTCACCTTTACAATTTTAGTTCTGTGTGACGATCTTGTCATATGTGATAACAATAGTATATTTTTTCTCCCATAATGCAAGAATGTACTTCGGTATTAATTATGTATACTGTGTCGATTTTGAAACTTGAATAAAGTTTATTTCTCTCACATATTGAACGGAGTAATCGGATGACAATTTTAAATATTCGCAACCTTTCGGAACAACACCGTTCTCTTCTTCAGGAAAATCAACGTCGTCACGGTGGTTTTAAGGTAGGCAAACATTGTCAACCGAATGGGCGTGGTTTTCATTCCTGCTTCTGTTGATTGATTTACTTGGGTTGATTTTTGAATGTAAAGTCCCTATTTGAATTTCCTATTGAATATCTAAGTTCCACTTTAATAACACTAACACTTGGTGGGTGATAGATAATATGATGTTGCGGGTAGTTAATGGAATGATTTTCTAACTCAGATTTTGTCGTGGACATGTATTTATTTATTGGAACAAATATATTCACATATGTAAATCAGACGTATATAACATGAATCTTGTTATGAACGGATATCTCACAATTTGAGATCTTATGGAAGTTTTTAAGCCTATTCGTTACGAATGATGTGCCGTAAAAGGGAGCCTACATTTTTCTGAGTTGCGAGACTCAACAATTAGGCGTATGAGAAATGAATTCGATTAATTTGAGAACCTTGAATGAATTACTTGTTACAAATATGATGAGTGTGCACTTGGTTGATCTAAAATCCTTACAGAAATAAAGAATCATATCATGTGACTCCCAAATTAGAGCTAGAACACTGAATTCTTGCATTCTACATCAAGATTTGACACATTTCGTAATGAAGAGATTTTATTGTTGTGTTAGTCTGCACTGTTCGTGCTTCCGAGAATCATACATCAATCAAGTCGCATGCTTTTCTAGGTTTGCTTTTTGCGCTTGAGGAGAAAGGTGAAGCGAGAGCCATTCCATGTAAAGCTTTGTATAAATATGTATGAAGAGTGTAATGATGAAATCGTATTATCATTAACATCTACATATTCTACTCTCTCATGCAGGAGCAGTGGTGGTTCTACGATAGGGACAACATGGCCGTGAGACTTGTTCTTAAATCCAGCCATCCTGACCGGTATGAGTTCACATTATGAAAAAGATAAAACCGTAGGAAATTTCGATTCTCTGGGCCGATTTGTCGATTCTTAATTTTTATGAATTCTGTGTGTATAAATTAAGAACTGTTATCGTTAGTGGAACATTTGAGTTAAGAACGGAGTTCAGAGTAGATAAATTTGTGTCTTCAAAATACGTCAGTATCATAAAAATGTCTTGATTTGGTGTGGAAAAATAATTGTCTCCGTAACTTTGAAGTCCTATCATAAAAATTCGAAGATTCGCCACTGAACGGTACCTTTCCAACTTCAGCCTCAAGTGTATACACAACGAATGAGTCGAGATGGGTTAAATTGTAAATCATTGCTGCTAGTTCATTACTTTTCAGAAGCCCGATGGTAATTATTATTGCAACTCCTGCTTGATTTCAAGTATATTGAGTTCAGTACATTGAGTTACTTGTAATCGACTATTTTCTTTACTCGCGATTCCTGGATCCTTTTATCGATTACTTTTAGTGAGCTTGTTAGATTTTTTAATGTTTCTGCATTTTGTCGTGATCAAATGTGAGTTACTTCCAGCCGGGTCACTTCGCAACACTTGATATGTGGGATCATCCAGTACACGATTCTTCTTTTGACTTAAAGGGGAATTGAAATTCGGACCTAACTCAAGAATTCTAGTTTCTTCCGAGTTGGGAATCCTTGCAAACTGAACAAGAACAGATTTGGAATTTTGGATTTCAAATATGTGTTAATAAATATGTGTTTTAGTAGTTACCGAGTCCGAGTCCGGTTGGTTTCTTGAATTCGTTTTTATTCTCTGGGTTTTTTTACTACTTGGGAAATCCACCTAACTGAAGCTAGCTAACGTTACAACAATTATCCAGGGATACGGGGAGTGTAGATTCTGGATAATTCTGCATCTTAATGCACCGGCCTCTGCTTGAAGGATATACCTTCGTGTTTAGAGTAAAATTAAGAATATAAAATAAACCCTTTCCGTTGTTACCATCGAAAATTGAACGAAAGGTTTGGGTGAGCTTTCCCATTAGATTATGCAGGATGGCCAAAAAGCATTTCAAGCAACGATGAAGAAGTCAATTTAGTTTTACGACTGACCAGACTTTCACGTATTGAAAGAACGATAAGGAAAAGAACTTGAACGTAAAGTGTATATCCGCTTTAAAAGTTAAGTGCTCGACTGATGATAATTTATGTACAGAAGCTGGTACAGAGTCTGGCCTTGTGATAACTATATACTCCCCCCTGCGTAGCTTTGTAATAGTACTTGGTGTAACTTTCTTTTATGGATTCTACTGAACTATGCTTAAATAAGGGATCATAAAGGTCAATGCCCCAGTACAGTGTAGTTAACTAGAGCTAAACGTAGACATCGTTACCTCAAAAAGAATACACACTCATTTCATAGTCTGAAATAAATTTTCTGTTCAGAATAGTTTCTGCCAGAGATAACATCCACGCATTACGGACTTCTTTTTAGTGTCAAGTAAATACTTGTATTCATACTCGTGGAACAGAAAGGCTTTCTCCTTACAAATCCGAGTTTTATTGTAGAAGCCAAACTACTGTTTCATTTAAGGTACTACAAAAGTTCGCCTGGTAAAAAATCGTATTGATAGTGGATTCTCTCCTTGGAAAGAACTTTCTCAACATCTGCTTACTTTCAAACAAAATGTACAAACTGGCCTGAAACACCATTTTCCGAAAGAGAGTTGGAATATTTAATATGGAGCTGAAGATGGAACTATAAAAATGTTTTAGCTTGTAAATAATTCTATATTAGAATCAATCAGAATTTAGACTACATAATATCGAGCATTTCTGTCATTTTAGGCTGTCGCTGAAGTGAACAACCATGTGGCTCAATTCCGTGATCTACTCATTCATATAGGACAATCAAGAGATGGACCTGAAATGCGTGAGAAAATTCGAAGAATGAGAAGATTGTGCATTGAGTCAAGCCGTCACGCTGTCCATCTTCTTCTCCAACAAGTTCGCAAGTAATGGCAAAATAACTTATTTTTGTTGCTTGTATATATGCAAGAATTCCCATCAACATCAACATCTATACGTCCCCGTACGATACGCGATCCATTCATAATATGTATCTTGCTTTCACGACTCGATTTCGATTTTCGATTTCGTTTTCTCACTTTACACTCCGTCCCAATACTAATGGGATCGACAAACACATCTTGAGTTTCAGTAGTTATTTATCTCTTTGCCTCGTCGTTCCAATTTCAATCCGAACCCCAACGCCACCACCATCCTTTTATCACTCGATTCGGTCACCTTTCACTCGTTTTCACTTCAACTGGAAGGTTAGATATATTTTCTCGTTGACAGAGGAAACTTATTCCACTGTAAAAATCATAAATTGCCACCAACATTTGTACGAAATGCACAAAGTATGTTTCTTTCTTTTTATTAGCGTGAAATATCAACGCAGTCATACATTCAGGTATGCTCAAATACTGTCTTATTATGACAAGACGAAGGAAAAAATATTTTACAACCACGAAAGACCCAACGATCAAGGCGTTCTGCGAATTTCTATTATAACGTTCGACGGGAAAGATAGGTCTTCTGTACCACTCTGTATGATGGTGATCACTATTGGATTGCTAGTTAGATCGAGGGGAACTATTACTACTTTTTTGAAGAATTTTGCCAAAAGTTTAAACTGCCAAAGAAATTGGCTATCGATGTTGCCATCATATCACTGAAGGGATCTTCTCAAATTCTTCAGAACCACTTATACAACTCGTATAAAAAAAATAACAAAAACCATAAAACATCCATAACCTAATTTTTTATTGTAAATACCTTTTGTAACGTATACTGAGTCGAAAGGCTAACGTTGATGCAACGACAGTGATTATCGTTTAAATAAATGACGATATTTTCTTCTTCAACTATACATCGCACGAATATAAGGCGCATTCCAAGTATTTCCAAGCTGTGACAGCGTCGACCTTTTTCCGAAGTAAAATCTGCTAATTTGAATACTCGAGTCGGTAGCAAATATGTTCAGGAGGTTCAGTTCTGTCATGGGTACCGTTCCACAGCTCGTCATTACAACAGTTTTTTCTGAAAAAACCGGCCAATAAAAAAGGCTTCATCTATCCACGAGGTTTGACCTTCAAGTTTCGCACAAGTATTATTATATAGTAGACGAGGATTAATTACCTCAAACTGCATTTATTGTTTCACAATGTAGTCACCTCGAGCTAGAAAGCATATAAATATGAGACTACTTGAGAAGTTATGAAAAGCCACATAGGAAAAGTTCATCCAGTGCAGTTGTTTGAGTCTCATCAGTAGTGAATCAGGTTATAAGTCCTCATTCCTACACCTATTGAGATTATTAGATTTGGTGTACAACGTCGCGTCGTTCTGCGAAAGCCAAGTGTAACGCATTAGAACCGAAGAATGACCCCGATAAGTCATAAGTCCCGCCTAAAACATATTTTGATTATACTAAAATACATCTACTTAACGGTAGAATAAGTTCTGAAATCCGTTGGCAAATTCATTAATGTCTCAGGTAAAATTATAGTGGATAAATAAGTATAGAATTTGGAAAATTGAAACAACACTGCCTGACAATTGTTTTATTCAACCTTTCGAACACTCATTCTAATAGTTTTCCGCACAGAGCAGACAATCCTAGCTACTCAGTCTGGAGATGACAACCCCAAAAAATAACAATAAATTCTCGTCACGGGTTAATGGCATCCGAGGTCAAAACTGTTGATTTTCTGGAAAATTGTTGTAGTAACCATCTCCAACTTTCTCCAGAATCTGCAAAATCGGGAAATTGACCCCGCCGTTGCCACACGCACGAAATGTCAAACTTCAAACTTCTCACCAACTCAATAACCAATCCACCACCGCAGTGTGAAAATCGACATTGTTTTGAAGTCTAGTCCGAAAAAGTCTTTGATTTCAAATTCATTCCCTCACCAACGGAGTGAAAATCAACAGTTTTGACCTCGGATGCCCATAACCCAGGACGGATTTTTCTTTGTTTACTTTTCAATTTAGCATGGGGTTGTCATCTCCAGTTAAAGCACTTGTCCCTGCTCTGTGAATAAACCAGACAAAATTACTATGCGGGGAGAATCAATGCGCAACGGTTTCTTGACGGTTAAGGAATATTAACGACCACTGCGGTTAGAGACGATGATTTCTAGTCAAAATTCATAAGTTAGATCTGGAAGTCGAATCTTAAAATAGCGCACTTAATAGCAAAATGATATCACACCGACTCCATACTCTATCCATTTTATGTTCGCATATGTTCACGATGAAAGGAACTCATACGATCTTGGAGAAACCATCACAAGTTTATGTTTCTTGGAGTGTGACATTAATGGGTTAACTTTATGCGGAACGGAAATAGCTATGCAGTAATACTCTGAGGACGTTCCCAGCTTCAGACTTTACTTCACATCATATTTTATTCTCCAGTAGAACATTTCAGAAGGTCACATGCCCAGTGCCGGTACTATCATGAAAGATATGTGTATATAATGTGTACAAGTAGGCAATAGGTATGCCGGTCATGGTCGGTACGCATTCCTTTCTATCCCAGGGTTTGGTCGGGGCCGAAAAAGAGACTGTATGATTAAATATTAATAATTTGTTCTGCAATTCATTAAGAACAGTCAGCAGAGCATACAGAGCGCCCTGGACTACTTTATGAACCGTGACGCGACTCCTTCGTTTTCTTTTATTTGAAATTCTCTGTCACCAAAAAGACTACAGTCTACATAACATATTAGCCGAGAACAGTACAGTCCATGGATCATATGTATAGTTCGTGTATCGTATCATAAGGTAATGTGGACGAATATCTGTATAAATAGTGAATTTTGAAGGCAAAACTTGCGAACTCTTAAAAGAGAGAAACATTTCATAATCACAATGTGGAGTTAGACTATAGGAGAGGGAGCACCAAGTAGGCGTGAACACACAACACTATACACCAGCTGCAAGAGCTGAATAATTTACTTTGATACAGAGAGGGTCGGGTGTTTCACAATTCCTACCTTAACAATATTATACACACAAGTGGGCAAACTGTCAGCTCTAAGGAAAATATAAACATTACGTACAATATAAACCGGGTACTTTTGAAGAACTATTCTGCTTGAATTTGAATTTAGAACTGGGTTTAAATGTAAAATGCGCGTCTTAAAAATTTAGTAGGTGGAGCGGCGGTAATTACAGTACAAACTTTGTGGGAAATGGACATTGATTCGATTCATTCCGTTTACTTAAATGGCACGAATAATGTATAAAGCTATGAAACGAGATAACGTGTATACTTAAATGACTAGAGCTCTCTCATAAAAATCCCAGTAGGCTGTCAAATGGAAGCCCATGTTACTAAAAACTACAATATATTCAAAAAACGCAAAGAAAGTGTACACTCCTTCTTCACAATATGTAACATGGCGAACGTATGCTAAAGCTGACAGAACGGCAAATGTCACATTCACTAAAAATAATTTCCACTTGATTTGAAGACTTCGAATCTCTCTAGAATATTTTGGTGGAATGTTTCTGTATTTTGAAAGTAGAGTACAATATATGAGCATGTAAAACTCGGAACACACTATGAAGGATATAAAACACCACATATGCACAGGCATATTTGCTTTGGAAGACACGTATGTGAGTCCTATCAGTCCAAAGTTCTCAATCACTCCAAGGACAAAGACAGCTTGAGCCCAAGGTCGGTATTTTTTATAGATGACAGTCTCCAAGTACCGGTAGGTCATCCGGACGAACAGAAATCTTGGGGCTGCATGTAGTGCGATTGCTATGGCCCAAATGCATCGAGCAAATGCAAAATCCCCAACGGTTGAAGAAAATGATGGCAGCCTGTTCTTAACAGTTCTGCTTTGACAATTTGTATTAGTGGCTCGGTCAAAATCCACGTTCAGGACGTAGAATATATTGAAAATAAATGTGAAGAAAGGTAAGGCAACTGTGACTCTGATCAAGTCACGAAACCGAATTCTCACTAACACCAAATTTCCACCTCCTGATCGGTTGGTCGTATCAGTATCAGACAGTCGACGATAACTATGAGATTTTCGACTCATTTGGTCAGAAGACTCTGGTGGCTCTGCAAAGGAAACAAAATATAAAAAATTAACTTTAAACTCCTTCTAGTGATCGTCAAAAATCAATTACAAAATACACAGCCGCCACACATTTTAACATAGTATACTCCACTCCACTCTAAGATTAGTAGAGTGGAGGTAAAACGCTTAAACGCTTTTTTAAGTAATCACTGCCTGGAACTATTAATAAGATAAAATTAGCTAAGTTCTTTTATTCTGTTCAAGAATTTCAGCAAAGAAAACGGTTGTCAATATTCGGAAATTCGGACCTTGTTTCCAACAAAGGAATAACAAAGAGATGGAAAATGTTAAAATACAATAGATATCACAACTAAATAATCGCATTAATATAATAATAGAATTACATTAATACATTTTGTAAATCCAAGACTCCCAAAATAATTGTAAGCCAACTGGAGATCTTAAAAATAATATAAATTATATACCTGTCACTCGAAGGCAGTTCTGATTTTTTTGACAATATTAGTAAAATATGTTCCAAACAACTAACCTTCAAATTCCGCCAGTTTTACTCTACAATTACGTGCGCGGGTAATAAAATAGTTTAAAATATATGTCCAAAATTGGATTTCGTTGTCTCGAGTTGCACTAGTTTGTCACAAATTGATTACAAAGATCAACAAAAAAACTAAAAACTAACCTATTTATATTTAAAACAACAATTGAAAAGAAATAGAGACTTTATGCTGTCTGCCAGTAGCTCAGTTCGATTCAGATTGAGATTTTCCGCGCTCTTTTCTGACGTCCAATCGACACACACAGAAACGAATGTTAGGGTCAAAGAGAGAAAGTCTTATCGGAAAGAAACAACTGAGACTTGATTGTCACACCAGTATAGTACTTTCGACAATACTTTCTTAATCATATGTAACGTGTCTCACATCACGGAATGTGAGAGGTCTGGGAATTCTGAGAACATCTTGGGAAGCGTTTATTCAGACATACAGTGTTTGTATC